>PVIY010057667.1:0-12766 GCA_004026745.1 Myrmecophaga tridactyla
AAAGGCAAGGTAGAAGAGATGAAAAAAACAATGGAAACCTACAATGGTAGATTTTGAGAGACAGAACATAGGATTAGTGAACTGGAGGATGGAACATCTGAAATCTGGCAAGAAAAAGAAAATATAGGGAAAAAATGGAAAAATATGAGCAGGGACTCAGGGAATTGAAAGACAATATGAAGCGCACGAATAAACGTGTTGTGGGTATCCCAGATGGAGAAGAGAAGGGAAAAGGAGGAGAAAACTAATGGAGGAAATTATCACTGAAAATTTCCCAACTCTTATGAAAGACTTAAAATTACAGATCCAAGAAGTGCAGTGTACCCCAAAGAGAATAGACCCAAATAGACATACTCTAAGACATTTACTAATCAGAATGTCAGAGGCCAAAGAGAAAGAGAGAATCTTGAAAGCAGCAAGAGAAAAGCAATCCATCACATACAAGGGAAGCCCAATATGGCTATGCATAGATCTCTCAGCAGAAACCATGGAGGCGAGAAGACAGTGGGATGATATATTTAAATTATTAAAAGAGAAAAACTGCCAACCAAGAATTCTATATCCAGCAAAATTGTCCTTCAAAATTGAGGGAGAAATTAAAACATTTTCAGACAAAAAATCACTGAGAGAATTTGTGACCAAGAGACCAGCTCTGCAAGAAATACTAAAGGGAGTACTAGAGACAGATATGAAGACAGAAGAGAGAGGTGTGGAGAAGAGTGTAGAAAGGAAGACTATGAGTAAAGGTAAAAAGAAGGAAAATTAGATCTGACATATAAAATCCAGAAGGCAAAATAGTAGAAGAAAGTACTACCCATGCAGTAATAACACTGAATGTTAATGGATTAAACTCTCCAATCAAAAGATATAGTCTGGCAGAATGGATTAAAAAACAGGACCCATCTATATGCTGTCTCTACTCAAAGGACATGAGGGCAAGGACACAAACAGACATTTGCACACCAATGTTTATAGCAGCATTATTTACAATTACCAAGAGATGGAAGCAGCCAAAATGTCCATCAACAGATGGTTGGCTAAACAAACTGTGGCATATACATAAGATGGAATATTATGCAGCTGTAAGATAGAATAAAGTTATGAAGTATGTAACAACATGAATGGACCTTAAGGACATTATGCTGAATGTGATTAGCCAGAAACAAAAGGACAAATACTGTGTGGTCTCACTGATATGAACTGACATTAGCGAATAAACTTGGAATATTTCGTTGGTAACAGAGACCATCAGGAGATAGAAATAGGGCAAGATATTGGGTAATTGGAACTGAAGGGATACAGATTGTGCAACAGGACTGAATATAAAAACTCAGAAATGGACAGCACAATACTACCTAACTGTAATATAATTATGTTAAAACACTGAATGAAGCTGCATGTGAGAATGACAGAGGGAGGAGGGCTGGGGCATAAATGAAATCACAAAGAAAGATAGACGATAAAGATTGAGATGGTATAATCTAGGAATGCCTAGAGTGTATAATGATAGTGACTAAATGTACAAATTTTAAAAATGTTTTTGCATGAGGAAGAACAAAAGAATGTCATTAGTGCAGTGTGCTGAAAATGGATGGTAATTAACGTTTAAAAATTTCAACTTATGTGTGAGACTAAAGCAAAAAATGTTTATTTGGTACAAATTTATATTTTGGCTAGTGCATCTCCTAACATAACTCATGTAGATAGTTGGTTGAACACCTTAAGTACATGGAACTTTGGGTAGGACATGAGATTTTATTGGTTTGTCCAGGTGATGCCCTGATGAATCCCAGAGTGATTTGATCAGTGAGTGGAAAAGTATTTGCAAAGTCCCCTTCGGGGAATGGTGAGAATGGGGGAAAACTCAACTTCCCCAAGTTGAATTCTTGATATTCTCACAAGCAGTGGGGACAACCAAAGCTATAGGCTGAGCCTCCAGTCTTGGGGTTTGTTCATATGAAACTTAACCCCACAGGGGATAGGTCAAGCCTACTTAAAATTAGGCTTAAGAGTCACCCCAAGAGAACCTCTTTTGTTGCTCAGATGTGGCCTCTCTCTCCAGCCAACACAGCAAGCAAACTCACCACCCTTCCCCTGTCTATGTGGGACATGACTCCCAGGGGTGTGGATCTTCCTGGCAACGTGGGACAGAAATCCCAGAATGAGCTGAGATTCAGCATCAAGGGATTGAGAAAAACTCTAGAATGAGCTGAGATCCAGCATGAAGGGATTGAGAAAACCATCTCAACCAAAAGGGGGAAGAATGAAATGAGACAAAGTGTCAATGGCTGAGAGATTCCAAACAGAGTCCAGAGGTTATCCTGGAGGTTATTCTTATGCATTAAGTAGCTATCACCTTGTTATCCAAGATGTAATGGAGAGGCTGGAGGGAACTGCCTGAAAATGTAGAGCTGTGTTCCAGTAGCCATATTTCTTGATGATGATTGTATAATGATAAAGCTTTCACAATGTGACTGTGTGATTGTGAAAACCCTGTGTCTGATGCTTTTATTTACCTTGTCAACAGATGAGTAGAACATATGGAATAAAAATAAATAATAGGAGGAACAAATGTTAAAATAAATTTAGTTTGAAATGCTAATGATCAATGAAAGGGAGGGGTAAGGGATATGGTATGTAAATTTTTTTTCTGTTTTTATTTTTCTGTTGTCTTTTTATTTCTTTTTCTGAATTGATACAAATGTTCTGGGAAATGATCATGATGAGGAATATGCAACTATGTGATGATATTGTGAATTGCTGAGTGTATGTGTTGGGAATGTTTGTAATTCTTTCTTGTAATTTTTTTTTAATTAATAAAAAATTTTAAAAAAGAAGAATGCAATATACCAGACACAGAACAGGTTTTAAAAAGAGGAATTTATTAAGTTGCAAGTTTACAGTTCAAAGGCCATGAAAATGTACAAATTAAGTCATCCAGGGAGAGGTACCTTGATTCAAGAAACGCCAATGGGTCCAGAACACCTTTGTCAGCTGGAAAGGCACATGGCAATGTCTGCTAGCTTTCTCTCCTGGCTTCTCATTTCATAAGGATTCCATGGGGGTGTTCTCCTTCTGCATCTCCAAAGATCTCTAGTTGTGTGGGCTCTCTTAGCTCTAAGGTTTTTTCCAAAATGGTTCCCTCTTAAAGGGCTCCAATAAGTAACCCCTCCTTCAATGAGTAGAGACACATCTCCATGGAAACCATCTAATCAAAAGTTACCACCCACAATTGGGTGAGTTACCTCCATGGAAACAATCAAAATGATCCCACCCAGCAATGTTGAATGAGGATTAAAGAATTTGGCATTTCTGGAATACACAACAGATTCAAACAGGCTCACCATCTGTGTACCAAAACAGCTTTTAACAAGAGGAATTTAATAAGTTGCAAGTTTACAGTTCGAAGGAAGTAAAAGTGTCCAAATTAAGGCACCAGCAAGAGGTTATCTTCATTCAAGAAAGGACAATGGGTCAGGAACACCTCTGTCAGCTGGGTAGTCATGTGGCTGGCATCTGCTGGTTCCTTGCTCCTGGGCTCTGTTGCTTTCAGCTCTGTCCCTGTGGGAGTTCCTCACTTTGCTTCTCTGGGGCTGGCTGTCATCTCTTGGCTTCCCTTGGCTCTCTCCAGGTTCTGGCTTGCTTAACATCTCACGGCAACATCTGCTAGGCTCCAAACATCTCCAAATATCTGCATCTCTATTCTCCAAGTGAGGCGCTCATATCAGCTCTGCTCTGACGTTTCTGTCAGCTCTGTCATTTCTGAAGCATCTGTCATTTCCGGCTCTCTCCAAAATGTTTCCTCTTTTAAAAGATTCTCGTAATCTAATCAAGACCCACTTGGAATAGATGGAGTCACATCTCCATTTAATCAAAAGTTAATACCCACAATTAGGTGTGTCAAATCTCTATGGAGATAATCTAATCAAAAGTTTCCAACCTGTAGTATTGAATCAGGATTAAAAGAAATGGCTATCCACAAGGTTGAATGAGTATTAAAACATGGTTTTTCTGGGGGTACATGACACTTTCAAATTATCACACCATCCTAAATCTTATACTTCTAAAATCTTATGTGGTTGCTCTTTTCAATCATGTTAAAGGAGTATCTGCATTTAAGCGGGCTCCTTGACCAGTAAAATATCTAGGCCAAAGAATCCAAAATAATGGAGAAAGGAAGTCAACTCTCAAGAGTAGTTCAGGAAATGCAACTGTGAAGGGCACCATCTCTGCCTTTTATCCCTTTAGATCCAGGAACCATGTATTTTGACTATGGGAGAAACATACTGTATAGTGATCACATCCTCTAAGATTGCACCCCAGTCTCAAAAGGGGTTGTCTCTCAGCTGGCACCATACCTGAGTCGTCAGAAGACCATATTCCGCTATATAAAGACTGTTTCTGGAAGGATAAACTACATAATACATCCAGTGAGTCTCAGGAACATCTTTTGCTTCAAAGTGAGTTAGTTGGTCAAAGGCAAATCCTCTTTTCTGAGCCCTTTATTTAGAAATCATGCTTGCTTGCTTTCCATGGTTCTAAAAAAGAATAGAGGGCTACTTTGTTTCAGATTAGTAAAGAAAGTTATGATTATCCCAAAATATATTGTTCTGAGCACAATAATAGTAGGGTATCTGAATCTAATCCCCACCTCAACACTGCTACATACCGTTCACAGGTGAAGCTCCAGCAGCCCTAGGGGCTGTCCTTCTTGGAGCATCTGTGAACAACATTCAGTGGTGGGCACTGATCAACTTGCATGGCTATGAGGTGGCCCTGCCCACTTAGGAGCAGATACCTGCTGTGCTCCCAGGAACTTGACCCTCTTTTATTCACCTCCATAGCTAAGCATCCAAGCATTCCTAGGCCTCAACACAGTCAGACCACTGACGCTACCATCAGGCAGAGGGAAGAAGCAATGTGAGTAGCAGCCACCAACTGTTTGGCATTGCACTTGTAAAGAAATAAAGGAAAAGCAAAATTCTCTTAATCTCTGCTTAATATCTGAAGACTCTCTGATTCCTGCTGTATTCAGATAACAAGCAAACCAAAAGTAGTTTTGCTCAAAGAGGGGAAGCATCTCTAACTCCATCAGATCTTAGCATAACAGGCAAATCCAGAACCAAAAACACATTTATTCCTTTCCAAACTCTTGCCCCATTTGGAATCGGGTTGCTACCAAATAGCTCCCCAATTGGTCCCTCACTGGCAAAGTCATCCTGGATGTTCAGGGCTGCTCAAAACTTAGGGCAAACTGTGCACTTAGCAAAGGCTGGACCTGGTTAAGTTTGGTGAGGAAAGGTCTAACTTGCTAACCCCCTATGTGCCACCAAGGCCAGCTTGTCCAAGAACCCAGTAAATAAATACAGGGAAGGCAGATTAGCGGCATCAAAAAGAAAATAGATGACTGGAATACAAAAACTTCCAATGAGGGGAGGAAAGGGTAAAGTAAAATTCTCTATTCACAGGTCCAGATTGAATACTGTATTCTGCCTGAAAGAGAAAGCAAGAATCCCTAGCTCTGGCAATTTCACTTCCTGGGAGGGTATGGCATTTCCCTTACCCAAAAACCCCCATATAAGGAGCCCTATAAAGTATTTTTATTTTGGAGTTTGAAGCCAGGAAAAAAGTTGCTGCTCTTCAGAATCTAAACACCTCTCTTCAACTAAGGAGACATGTTACTGATAACATGTCTCTTTCTGCTTTGACTACTAGGAAGCTTAAATCTAAGTTTTAATTCCCTCGCAGCACCTGTGTTGACCTACATGAATACCCCATAGGTATTATCTTTTTACTTTGATACCTATCTTCAATTATTATTTTGCTGACTTATATCTTTGTTTTACTGTAAACTGGTTCAAATCTTTTTTTGAAAGAGACAAGGTATAATAGATGCTGTGAAGTTCCCCCTCAAGTATGAGATACTTATTCCTCAGTTGCTAGGAGTGCTGGTGGTTGATACCTTCCAGCTAATTCCTTCTCTGGGCATTGGCCACTGCAGAACACTGCCTCGCCTAAAGTTACACCCCTCTCCAGGGGCAAAGCACATCCAAAAATTAGTTGGCACAAGAATATAAAGGCCCTGCTTTCTTGTCAGAAGAGGGACAATTCTGAAAGGTCATCTCAGCTCCAGAGTTCCCCATAGGATCAGCTGAGGCTTCCTGCAATCATAACACAGGTTACTTCTGTCTGTGTGCTCAGTCCTGCTTCCCTCACAGATATTTTTCCTATGAACACACAGATCTCAGAGTCTGAATGTCTGTTTTCTGGGGAGGAGATCCCAAACTACAACAATAAAAGAATGAATGGATGGATGGATGGATATAAAAAGAATCAACTTGCAAAGCAGTAAACTATAATTTGGTCACTGTAGGTTTATTATGAAGCCTATCAGAAAACAAGCTAATAAACTTAGCCTCTTCTCAATTCAGATAAATATGTGTATTAGTCAGGGTTCTCTAGAGAAACAAAACCAACTGGAGATATCTATAAATATGAGATTTATAAAAGTGTCTCACACAACCATGGGGACGTAAGAGTTCAAAATCTATAGAGCAGGCCACAAGCTGGCATCTCCAATGAAGGTCCTCAACAAATTGCCCAGGAGAGACAGGCTGGCTGAAGTAGAAAAGAGAGATTCTCTCTTCTTGGAGTCTCCTTAAAAGCCTTCAGGCGATTAGATTAAGTGTCACTCATTGCAGAAGACACTTCCCTTAGCTGAATGCAGATGTAATCAGCCATGTGTGCAACCAGTGTGCTCATGATTTAAGTCCATGAAATGTCTCACAGCAGCAGACAGGCCAGTGCTTCCTTGACAACTGGGCACCATCACCTGGCCAAGCTGACACATGAACCTGACCATCACAATACTGCATGACCAAAATAAAGTATAAGTGCAAGAAATATCTCAGCATAGTTTGGAAAGTTTAAGTTAAGTACTACAAAAAGCATATCCAACATATAGGTTGTTCTCAAATTAAACATTATATCTATCTTTAACTGTCTAAGATGCTAAAACTTCAAAATTAATGTTCATTACAAAAGACTTACTTTGTGCCTAAAAAAAGTGATTCAGTCAATTTTATAAATTATGTAAAGCTCTGAATTTGTAACAGGAGAGGGAATGAAAATTTCAAGAGAGATCTACTTTACAACTTAGACCTTTAAATTGTACAACTACATTTTTAATTAAGTGATATAAAATAACAGGACTGCAGTATGAGAACCACAGGCCTTGTCTATCTCTCTCACCAAAGAAATGAGCCAGAGCAGAAGATTTTAGTAAGTCCTTATTATATTTTTAAAACTGGAGTTCTTCTTGCATCCTCATTCAATTCTAGCTGATGAATTCCCCACATACAAAAAAGGAAGGAAGGAAGGAAGGGAAGGAGGGAGGAAGCCAGTCTCTTTAACAATATAAAACATTATTGATTCAGTTTGCTAAAGCTGCCAGAACGCAATACACCAGAAATAGGCTGACTTTTGCAATGGGGATTTATTCATCTAAAATTTATAGTTCTAAGACCATGAAAATATCCAAATTAAGGCATCAAGATGAAGATACCTTCTCTGAGGATAGGCTGCTGGCACCTGGGGTTCCTCTTTCATATGGGAAGGCATATGGTGACATCTGCTTGTCCTTTTTGTCTCTGAGCTCTCTCCAAACGTCCCTGGGTGGTTTTCTCTCTTTGAGCTTCTGTCTTTTATGCTCTTAAAGAACTCCAGTGAAAGATTAAGACCCACCTGAAATTGGGTGGGTCACATCTCAATTAAAACAACCTAACCAAAAGGTTCCACCCACAACAGGTTTACACCCACAAGAGTTGATTAAAAGAACATTGACTTTTCTGGAGTACATAATAGCTTCAAATGAACACATTTATCTTCAGGGATACTCTATACACCATATTGGATTAAATGGGATTTTTATAAAATTATTGCAATACTCTGAAAAGGGTGGAACTACTGGCTGGAAGGTTTCTTTTTAAGAACTTTCTGAGGGTATAAAGGCCCCACTGCTCTCTAGCCACTTCCAAAAATGATGCAAGTGTTTCTAAACCTTCTGGCAGCAGTTCTATCCTAGTCCTGGCGGGGGTGGGGTGGGGTGTTAATGTATCTGTGAAGCTCTTGGGGCACTAGACTCAGACTGGTTGAATTTTTTTTATTTACTATTACTCATAGTCCTCCATATTAATTTTTGAGAATGATGTACATTTTTAACACTATATTATTTTAGCACCACATTTTCTCTATAGAGCAATGCGCAAGTTTTATAAGTTGTACATTTATCACCACAATCAATTTTAGAACACTTTCATTAATTGAAACAGAAAATTTTATAAGGATTTTTTGCATTTTTCATTCAGTTTGAGAAACTAATACCTAACTATCTCTGACATATATATTTGGTCCTGACATGTTTACTGGGCATATAAGCCATCCCAGGGGTTCCTATGTTCTTGGTCTCTGGCTCTCCTGTCCCAGAAGTGCATATGAGCCAGCCACCTCCCCACGGCTGGGTGGAGGTGCTGCATGAAAGACATAAAGCAATGGGCATGAGGGTTTTATGACATTTGATGGGGAAAATAGATGGGCAACTCCTTTTTATTGTAATTTCTGCTTCAATATCTGCTAGGGGATTTCTGGATCATACTGAAAACAAAACTATTCCAACCACGTGGCTGAGGAAATAGAGATCCATCTAGTTTTTATAATTCCCTAGCCCTAAATAATGACAGAAACACACACACTTGATTCATCATCTGCCTGCTTGCCTAACATTTTTATATGCATAAAAAAAATGGCTGAGAGGCTTCTAGCAGACAAAACTGTAGACATTAATGAGAAGCCACTGGAAAGCCTTCCTCTAGCTCCTCTACTGCCAAAATAGTCGCCAAGCAAGACCTAGCAGGTGGACAAGGGACACTGAGATACTAATTTACCCACCTGTGGCATAAGGCATTTTGTTTTCAGAGTCCATTAAAACTTGAAATTAGCTAACTTTGAGACATTCAAGGAAGTGAAATCAAGCATGGTAGATTTTTTTCAAAGTATAATGATAAATCAGTAACAAAGTCAAGATCTTGACCCATGTTGTGGAAAGCCCCTGAGCCCACTTCAGCTCAACAATACTGTCAGTTCAGCAAATCTCTGAGATACCTAAGTCTTTCCCTCCCCACTCCTCCCTACAAACACACACCTCGAAGATTAGGGAACTGAGACTCAGAGTAGCCAAAAGATGTGCCCAAGATCTCCCAGATAATTAATGATTGGGTTAGAAAAGAACCTGGGTTTTCCCTGACTTCTGTGAAGCCCTTTCTATACCCCAGCAGGATTGAACTCTGCCTCTTATGTAGTCCCTATTCCTTGTACAAATGCAGTTTTCATTCCTTTCATACTGAATTTGCCACTGTTTCCATCTCTCCCTGGACCCCAAGCCTCTAGAAGGTAGGAATGGTGTTTTATTCGTCTTCTAAAGCCAGCTCTTAGCTGAACTCTTAATGCATGCTATAGTATAAAGTAAGTCTAATAAAATAGCAGCCAACTTTTACTGAGCCCTTATTTCATACCAGGTCTGTGCTGCCTTCTTACATGCATTACCTCATTTGATCCCCACAATATCCTTTAAGGCAAGCATGGTTGTTGATCCCACTTATCAAATTAGGCAATTGAGGCTCAGAGGGGAAGCATGCCCAGGGACTGGCAGAGCCTGAACTCTTTCTCAATCAATATTGTTCAATGAGTAAATGAATGAATGAAACTGCTTTGGGGCACCAAGCATGAATCCCCACTTTAGCTTTGTATCTCATAAATTTCTAGGCAGGGAAAGCAAAGCCACAGATGCTTTTCATTCCTACAGCATAAAGTGGGAGATTTTCCATGTGGAAAGAGCATGGAACAGCTTCTGAGGGCCTCCCAGGATTATGAGACAGCCAGACCACTTCTATTTTTTGAGATTCTCAGTATATTAGAACATGAATAAATGCCAAAATGGAGTTACAAAAAATAATGGAATACTTTAAATATTCAGTCTTGGCAGCATAGCCTGTGACAACGGAGAGCCTCATCTGAGGATAATGCCAAAATGTAAACTTCAAGACTCTTCATAAATGTGAGTCCAGACCAAAAGGCCTTCTGGCCCCATCCTGTGATAAGCTCCCATTAGTTCTAAATCCCCTCACCCTGATTCTTTTGTGGCCATTACTGAAACTGTTCACATTCACTGTACAAAATATTGTACAATCACTAATTATATTAAATGGTTATTTCTGTCACTGAATGTTATTAAGGCAACAAAAGAAAATACCTTTCTATCACACAAATTTCCCTTTACCCCATGTCCATTTTACAAACCCAAGATACAGATGGTTAACTCGGTAGAAGCCTCAAGGCATGAAGAATCTCATCACCTTCCTTCTCACCACTTCCGGAAATGGCAGAGGTGACCACTATTGGGAAGGACACAATACCACAGCCACATACAACACACCAGTCCCCAGCATCTGGAAGAGAGCTCCAGCTGCTGCAGGTGTCAGGAGAGGTGGTATGTGCAGATAAGGGTATGAGCATGTTTTAGTCTGCTGAGGTTTCTGGAATGCAATACACCAGATATGAACTGGATTTTATAAAGGAAATTTATTTGGCTACAAACTTACAGTTCTTCAGAGGAAAGGCAGCTAGCTTTCATCTGGATTTCCCTGTCACATGATGATGTCTACTGGCCTCTCACCTAGTTTCCAGGTTCAAACAGCTTTCCCTGGGGTGCTTCCTTTCTGCATCTCCAAATGCCTGGGTCTGTGTTGACTCTGAGCTTTAAGTTGAGTTGAGTTGAGCTGTGCTGTGCTGAGCTGAGCTGAGCTGTGCTGGTTCTCTCTTCTTCTGATTTCTCCTTTTAAGCCTCCAGCTAATTAAATTAGACACCACATATAGCAGAAGGCACTCCCCTTAGCCGACCACAGATATCATCAGCCATAGATGAATTTCACATGCTGATAATTTAAGTCCACAGCAACAGAACAACTAGGCACCATCACCTGACAAGTTGACACCTAAACCTAACTACTACACTGTCCACCCCTTGTCTACTTGGCAACTATATACATCACCTTAAACCATACTTAATCTCTAAGCAGAAAACAATAATGCACATATTTTTTCACCTAACAATGCTCATCTGTCCTGCATACAACACAATAAATATTTCCTTATACAAAATACATTCATTTCATCACAATATCACAAAAGCCTTAAATCATTTCAGTAACAATACAAATACAATACCAACTAAAAAATAGTACAAAATCTCATAAAAGTCAGTTACAGGCATGGCCTGCACTAAAGCAAAATTCTCCTCTGGCCGTGGACCTATGAATTTAGAGCAAGTTATCTGCTTCCAATATATAAAAAGAAACAGTCATAAAATAAATTATCCCATTGCCATAGGGAGAAACTGGAAGGAAAACAGGGGTCACCAGACCTAAACAATCCTGAAAACCTGCAGGGCAAACTCCATTAGATTTCAAAATCTGAGCATCATTCATCCATGGGGTTTTAGAAAGCAGCAGCCCCACCCTTTCCAAGGGCCTATGCAACAGCTCTGTTTTCTCCAAATACTGGGATGAGGGTTGCAACACTAGGAAACATTGGGGGGACCACCTTTTGTTCAGCACTACCCTCCTCAAGCATCTAGGTTGCACCTGGATTCTCTGCCAAATCCAGGGTACACACTCAACAACTTCAGAACAATGAGGTGGCAGCAAGGTTCCTCTCAATTCCCAAGGAATGTGCTCTACCCTCTGATGCCTGGGGCACCAGAACTCTTCCTGAACATCAAAGTGGGAGGCCCACCTTCTGCCTCCAGGGCAAATTTACTCCCTCTGCATGTATGGGTGGATCTGCTCTACTGGCTGGAGGTTTCTTGGCTTCAAACCTTAGCTTCCATGGTTCTGCCTCTGAGGTTATTTTTCCTTCAATCTGTTCCCTTTAGTCCAAACTGGCAGAGGATTTATACAAGTCTCAAAAAAAATTGTTGACTTGGCATGTAGCACACAGGGATCAAAACCACCAAACAATAGGACCTTCCACATGTCCTTTCTGGATAACTCCATCTTCAATCCTGGGTTGCCTTGTAATGACTGACTGTTTCCATGTTTGGTTAAATCCTCCCAGGGGGCACTATTCTCCAGGTTCTCACTTTCTAGAAGCCCCAAATTTTTCAGACCATCAAATTCTGGTTTCTTTGTACCCAAAATTTCAGTTCTTAGCTTAGCCCTTGCTTGTAGTATTTCATTATAAGCTGCAAGGAAAAAACAGCTGAGTCTCCCACACTTCGATTGGAAATCTCCCCAGCCAAGTATCCCAGATCATCACACTCAAATTCTCCCTTCCATCCAACACCAGGACTCAATTTTGCCAAATTCTCCACCACCTTAAAACAAGACTCACCTTCTCTCCAATCATCAATGACACTTTCCTTAATTCTATCCAAGGGCTCAACTGAAATATCTTTTTTTTTATAAACTTTTTTATTAATTAAAAAACTTAACAAAAGAACATTAAGATATCATCCCATTCTACATATACAATCAGTAATTCTTAATATTATCACATAGTTGCATATTCATCATTTCTTAGAACATTTGCATCGATTTAGAGAAAGAAATAAAAAGACATCAGAAAAAGAAATAAAACGATAATAGAGAAAAAAAGATTATACATACCATACCCCTTACCCCTTGCTTTCATTTATCACTAGCATTTCAAACTA
>PVIY010057668.1:0-12777 GCA_004026745.1 Myrmecophaga tridactyla
TTAATAAATAAAAATAATTTTAAAAAAAGATGGATCGAGCTGAATATATTGATATGGACCCACAAAGCAGAGATTCTGCATATAATGTTTTAGCTTGAGGGGTTAGAAACGGTTTAACAGTTTGTTTGGATGGTTGGCTGAAACATGGATCAGAAGGAGGCTGACATTACCTGAGGTTGAAATGCCAGAACTGCCCTACGTAGTAACGTAGGTGAGGGGATCCAGAGGCTTAGAGAGACTGGAATGTTAGAGTGGATTTATCATGGAAAGCCTACTCATACACCTCAGGAATGTCCAGAGGACACATCTTTCACCAGAACTAGAGAAATACATATGTGAGACTAGCTCCATCATCCCTGAAGAGGTCTGTAGTTGCCCTTCTTTTAGGTCAGATATTACTGTAGCAACTGCTGCCACTGAGCTGGAATCCCTAAACACAGTGGGGATGACCAGACCCTGAGTTTACAGAAGCCAGGTGGTGACACTTAATCACCATAGATAAGGTGGACATAGCTTCAATGGACAGCAGACTCTAAGCAGCAGCCAGAA
Organism: Myrmecophaga tridactyla; assembly: GCA_004026745.1. Classification (NCBI taxonomy): domain Eukaryota; kingdom Metazoa; phylum Chordata; class Mammalia; order Pilosa; family Myrmecophagidae; genus Myrmecophaga; species Myrmecophaga tridactyla. Next base: position 550 of record PVIY010057668.1, read on the forward strand.
TAATCTGACTCACAGAGACTTGTGGCATTGGCTAGTAGATCATGGGGTACCTAGCAGTAAAACAGAGGGGCAGTCTACTAAATCCCTGTTTGAGCTGTATAAGTATAAGCAGAAAAATTCTAGGTCAAGCAAGAAGAAATCTAACTGGAATGACAAAAACGGAGAGTCATGGCCCCTTAATCAATTCCCAGACTTGAGACAGTTTACAGAGCCCCTTGAATGAGGGGAAGGCCAGGCACCTTTGGGGAAGAGCCCTTTTATCCTGTCCAAAATTTGCACTGTTACCCTTCCTCCCAGCCTTCCCAATGGAGACCTATGGCCTTTTACCAGGGAGATGTGCACTGGGGAACAGGAAACAATCAGACATTTCCGGGATTATTAGACAGCGGCTCAGAAGTGACACTAATTCCAGCAGACCCAAAATGTCACTCTGGTCCACCCGTCAGAGTAGAGGCTTATAGAGGTCAGGAGATGGAAGGAATTTTAGCTCTGATCCATCTCTCAGTGGTTCCAGTGGGCCTCTGGACCCATTTTGTGGTCGTTTCCCCAATTCCAAAATGCATAATTGGAATTGACATACTCAGCAGCTGGTAGAATTCCTACATTTGTTCTTTGTCTTAGGGAGTGAAGGCTATTATGGTAGGAAAAGCCAAATGGAAGCCACTAGAACTGCCTCTACCTAGCAAAATAGTAAATCAGAAGCAATGCCTGGTTCCTGGAGGGATTGTAGAGATTAATGCCAGTTTTAAGGATTGAAGGATGCAGGAATAGTAATTACCACCACATCCCCATCCAACTCTCCTACTTGGCCTGTGCAGAAAACAGATGGGTCTTGGAGGATGACAGTGGATTTTCATAAACTTAACCAGGTGGTGATTCCAATTGCAGCTGACGTTCTGGATGTAGTATCATTGTTTGAGCAAATCCATCCATACCCTCGCACCTGGTATGCAGCTATTGACCTGGCAAATGTTTTTTTCCTCAATAGCTGTCAGTAAGGACCACCAGAGACAGTCTGCAGTCAGCAGGCAAGACCAGCAGTACACCTTCACTGAATTGCCTCAGAGGTACATCAGCTCTCCAGCCCCATGTCATAATCTTCTCCACAGGGACCTTCATCATTTCTCCCTCCCACAAGACAACACACTGGTCCATTTTATTGATGCAGACTCTAAGAAATTCCCAGACTCACAGCTGTCTGGATGATGCTTGCGCAATTCCTCAGGATGGGGCAGGAGGTAGGAAAGGAAATTACAAGATGTTCTACTTTCTCCATCCCTCTTTCCTGAGCAGCACCACACAAGGGATGTGTCTGAGGAACAAGCCTGCCTGACGCTGGTGGTGGAAGAAGAGTCAGGATCCCTCTCCCATCATATCCAGTGGATAAGACCCACCATAGCACCGGTGTCTGATGAGGAACAATAACATACTGATTAGAACTCAGGCTTAGAAATCACATCAGTCTGAATTTAAAACTAATGTTGACTTATTATTAGCTTTCAGATCTTGTCCAAGTGATGAAAAATTAGCATTAATTTCCTTATATACAAAATGAAAATACTAATATCAGGGAGTTGTTACCAGATGCTGTACTAAACTTGGCAGAGTTACTGACCCATGGCCAGTGACTGTTGTGTGTTAATTCATGTAGTATATGTTTCTGTTAACTCCTGTAGCCTCTTCAGAGAATCTCAGCATCTCTGTCAGTTATGTCAGTGGAGAGATTGAACACTCACAGATGACTTTTGAATTGTTATGAATCTTGAATCAATATTGAACATAAATTCTTTCAGAATTTTATCAAATATGGAGAATAATGAAGCAAGTTACATATATGGATTGATACGAGTTTGCCACAAGGTTGTGGGTCACCCCAGGAGCCCTCATTTCCTGTAGAGAAGATGACGAGAGCCAACAATGAGCCTGTACTCCACATGAGGCAGAATCCTCAGCACAGCTCATGCCTCATCCCACAGAACTCTATGGCAGTCCTGGGAGATTGATGCCTTATCGTCCTCTCTGTACAGATATGAAGCTCAGACGTAAGGAAGCCGGGAAACTTGCCCAAGTTCACAGAGTTAGTAAGGAGACACAGCTTGGGAGGCTAGACTTGTGCTCCAAAGCTCTTACTCTTGGAATGATTCTGATTTTTAATATTGGACATCAGTTTGTCTAGCCTTAGTGCATCTATCCTCAGGGCTTCAGCAGTAGGACAGCAGTTTCCCCTGACCTAGATCTCTTCACAGTTTATCTTGCTCAATCCTTCCCATAGCTTTGTGAGTCAGGTATTATCAGGGCTATTTTACAGGCTCTGATTAGTTCATGCACCCACACTGCCATGGCTAGAGACTTAAAGTCTAAGACCAGACTTTAAGATCAACTCCAACCCATAGAGCGTGCTCTAGCCCAGCCTAACTGGACCTCCCCTCCTACCCCCTTGGTCACGGATGGCATGGCCACAGGAGAGAACTTGACGGACTGGCTTAGCTGCCATCTTGGTGAAGCTGCTAATTCTAATTCTAATCCTCTGGGAACTGAAAGTTCATAGCACCCTTAACTAGATGAGCTTAAGTAATATTCATTTGAATCTGTCCCCGAAATCCCACCTGAAAATGTACATAAGGACAGACTCTAGGGATAACTGAACTTGAAACAACATATAAACATGCACAGTAGCAAGTAAGAGATGGTGTTTCCAACACATGTGGGTTCAGGGTAATCCAAGGACCAAAGGAGCTCTAGGGTGAGCACAGGATTTCTTAGAAGTCTTAAAAGAGCTGAAATCAGGAATCTGCCACTCCATGATAACTGCATTTGTTGCTAGTTCATGATGCTGGAAATCCATCATTTTTCTGCTTCAACTTAGTTTTCTATTTTCAGCGTTTTATATCTCTTTCAACTGATCCCAAGTGGTTCTACAACACACTCATCTAAATACTAAAGAGTAAAAGACCAAATATGTAGGGAGGAAGTGTCTTCCAAAATGCTAAGAGAGATGTCTTCCAAAATACTAAGATTTCCTCTGTCAATTTCCACCTAAGCCTAAAACTTTGGAAATTTCCTGATTAAAAAAAATCAATGATCTGACCTGGGATGCTTGAGGTCCACATTCACAGGATGGCTTCACTTTATAGAGGGAAATACATTCTGTCCATGAGCTCAGCTTTACCTAGGAAGTTTCTCTAACAATCATTGAGTGAGTAATTGAGTAAAAGAAATACTGAAGATAAAGATGGATGAACGTGCAAAGCAGCAGTTGGTGATGGGTCAGTGATTGCAAACTCATGCAGAGCTTTCTACAGATAAGATGCCTTGTCACAGACTGAGCCTGTATCTTGTCTAAACATATTCAGAGACTTAGTCATGATCAGTGATTTCTTTATTGGTATTTTTCTCCCCAGGTGGCAGTAGGGCCTTCAGTTAACAGGTAAGTTGGATTTAAATATATTTATTAATTATCACAGCTCTTTGTGAACAATGACCAGTATACCTAATATACTCAGAAAAGCATATTGAAATATTATGGAGCCAGAGCACAGATAATAAGTAAAGCTTTTATTCAATTATTTTACTGATAATAAGGCAATATATTCTCTTTGTAAAAAAATCACAAAATTGATTTTAAAAGTGAACATAAAATTGTTAATAATCCTTTGTTCAAATGGGCACTATTAGTTTTAGTGTCTTCTCTAGAGATATTTCTGTTATATTTGTCATTTTAGACAGTTGAGATTATAAGGACCATTTTATATTTACATTTTCCACTCACTATTATACGGAAACCACCTTTCCACATCAATAACATTTCTTACAAATAACTTTGTTGTCCAGCTGATAGTTCATAACTACACATCATAAATCATTTTACTGTTCACCTTTGTGTGGCCATTATGGTTGTCTTTACATTTTCAATATTATGATAAACTATTATGAAATATAAACTTACATGCTTAAGTTTTCCCAATATTTCTTTGGTTTTGGAGGTTTCTCTTAGCTTTTATTTTAATTAGAGAAGTTGTAGGCTTATAGAAAAATCATGTAGAAAAGACAAAGTTCCAATACGACCCCTTCATATCGTTAACACTTTGCATTTTGTGGTACATTTCTTACAACTGATTAAATATTTTTATTATTATTGTACTAACTACATTCCATGATTTATGTTAGGGTTCACTGTTTTTGTGACACAGGACTATACTTTCTCATTCATTTTTTTTCTATTAACATATAGACAGGGTAAACTGTTTTGGTTTGATAAATACCTACCGGTGGCCAACAAAATTTTACTACATCTGCTAAAATATTCATAATATTATTTAAAATATTGTTTATTTTAATGTCCTTTTGGGATTTGACCTTATCTGCTTTATATTGAGCTTATTTGTATTTGTCACTTTTAGGAGTATCTTTAAATACCAAAACGCTTTTAATTTTATTATGAAGTGTAACCATTTTCTATTGCCCAATATAATGATTTCTGCGTGCAAATTTTTCCAAATATATTTGATTGTTTCAAACAGCTTTCAGTGAGTTTCTATTTATAGTCACTCATGGTTCATTTATTTTTCTCTTAATATTTTATCAAGGAATTATTTCAAGCACAAGATTTAGGATATGTGCTTTTCTTATTTTGGATCTTTTAACAATAATCATTTGATTATTATTATATGGCTGTGTGGAGCACTATATTTTTATGTTTAGGATACAAACTTTGACATAAGAAATAATGATACTCTTCACTTCATATTGATGCCCTTTGTTATTTTTCCTACGTTATATATAAAAATGTTTCAGCTCAATAAGGTTAGGGCCCATGCACAACATCGTTCAGCTACTTATCAGTGAAAACAAAATATAAGTTTAGTCTCTCCATCCTAAAGAACATGCTCTGTCAATAAATTAGGGTGCTTTTCTGTCCTCATATGAAAATATCTATTTAGTGAAGAGGTCCAGAGAATGTCTCACAATCTTTCTTAAAAGGAGTGCTGAACTGCAAAAGACCCCTGAAATTTATTAGGGCAGATGTTCTCCAAGCAATAAATTCTAAAGTTACAAATAAATGTGGAGACTATTCACTGCCTCAAGCTATATGTTTTATCTTCCTAAGGATATCATTCTCACAGAGGTGTTTGATAAGGTATCTATGATATTCTTATGCAATTTTGCTTCAGTGAGGCAAGAGCTGAGAAATCTAACTGCCATAGTGTGTCTTTCTTCAGCTTCAAGTGTTCTCTCCGTTTAGTCGAGCCTGAAATGTGACTACATGACCCCTATTTTACAGAGAGCTCACCGATGTTTGATAGTCATCTTGAAACAAGTTAAGCACACAAAGGATGAGACACTCAGCAGTTTAGCTTCATCGGCCTGAATGACTAGGAAAGAGACGCAGGGAGGTAACTCTCAGGAATTCAAGCCTCTGCTTGTCCCTAAAGGTCATCCCAGGTTTACTGTGGCAGGAATTGGGAGAGATACAGCTATGTCGAGGTAAGAAATGGGTCTGGCATGAAAACAGTCATAAACAGTGTTGTGTGTGTGTATGTGTGTGTGTGTGTAGAAAAAGGTTGTGTAGTCAACATTGTATATGATTAACAATACAGCAGCTCTTTATGTCTAGGGTTTATCTGTTTGGGGTTCCATCAATCTGAAAAGAAACAAATTATCTAATAGATATGTTATTTTCTTGATAAAATTGATCTACCATGACTGCAGTCTCTGTGCTATTTGCTGATAAATCCATCATCCAAATGCAAAACTGGATCATGGAACAAGTGAGCAACGTGACGGAATTCACCCTGCTCGGCCTGACACAGAGCCCAGACGTGCAGAAACTACTCTTAGTCGTGTTCACACTCATCTACTCTTTCACCCTGGCAGGAAACTTACTCATCGTAGTCACAATCACCACCAGTCCGGCACTGGGCTCCGCTATGTATTTTTTTCTGTCTTTCTTGTCCTTTCAAGATGGCTCCTTCTCCTGTACCACAGCCCCCAAAATGATATTTGACTTACTCACTGAGAAGAAAACCATCTCTTTCAGTGGATGCATGACTCAGGTCTTTACAATTCATTTCCTTGGTGGAGTTGAGGTCATCCTGCTCACGGTGATGGCCTATGACCGCTATGTGGCCATATGCAGGCCCCTGCACTACACGACCACGATGAGCCGGCAGGTGTGTGGTCTCCTGGTGGCCGTGTCCTGGGCTGGGGGATTTCTTCATGGTCTGATTCAAATCCTTTTTATGCTGCAGTTGCCCTTCTGTGGCCCCAATGTCATTGACCACTTCATCTGTGATCTCTACCCTCTGCTGAAGCTCTCCTGTACTGACACACACATCTTTGGACTCTTTGTTGTTGCCAACAGTGGGTTCCTGTGCATGCTCAGCTTTTCCATCCTTATTACCTCCTACGTCCTCATCCTTCGCTCCCTGAGGTCTCACAGTTCTGAAGGACGGCAGAAGGCTCTCTCTACCTGCGCCTCACATGTTACTGTGGTTGTCTTATTCTTTGTGCCCTGCATATTTGTATACCTTCGTCCCATGACCACTTTTCCCATTGATAAAGCAGTGGCTGTATTTTATACTATGATAACACCCTTGTTAAACCCTTTAATCTACACTCTGAGAAATGCAGAGGTGAAAAATGCAATGAGGAAGCTCTGGAGCCAAAGAGTTCTCGTGGGTAACAAATCATGAAAATAAAGAAGATAAACTTCATATTTTTAGGTCAAATGGAGGTAACTCAGAAGATAGTGGTCTTGCAGTTAAAATATGTAATAATGTGCTTATTTATCTCCCTGTTATGGGGAATCTTGAATGGTCCCCCTTTCATAAAATATCGACATTTAATTAAAAGTTGAATAAAGTCCCTTCCAATGAGAAACTTCTGTGCATGTACAAATTATTGATCAATGAGACATCGTTAATTGATATAAAATCTTCACAGTTTGGAAAATCCATTTCATTATATATTCCATAGAAAAATTTTCTGTAAATCTTTAAGTATAACTTATGTTACAAATAGCCCAAGTACTTAAATATATATATAAAAAGTGTATGGCTAGGAATTTTGTTGGAAAGGAATTGCTTTAATCCCTGTGCAGCTGTATCATTGAAGAAGACAGGCATCGACCAGAAATGTGTCTGGATGAATGAGAGAAAGTCATCCCCAAATGCCTGCTGCTGGCATGCAGAACCAATGGAGTGCCTTTGCCTTGTAACTTGGGCTCTGCCAAGAATAAATAACTTTTCCTGCCTTAAGTCAAGGATGGTGTATTAGTTAGGGTTCTCTAGAGAAGCAGGATCAACAGGGAACACTCGAAAATATAAAATTTATAAAAGTGTCTCATGTGACCGTGGGAATGCAGAGTCCAAAATCTGCAGGGCAGGCTGTGAAGCTGACAACTCTGATGGAGGGTCTGGGTGAACTCCACAGGAGAGGCTCACTAGCCAACGCAGGAATGGACCCTGTCTCTTCTGAATCCTCCTTAAAAGGCTTCCCGTGATTAGGTTAGGCATCATTCATTGTAGAAGACACTCCCCTTTGGCTGATTACAAATGGAATCAGCTGTGGATGCAGCTGACGTGATCATGATCTAATTCTATGAAATGTACTCATTGCAACAGATAGGCCAGAACTTGCCTGACCAGACAAATAGGTACCACAACTTGGCCAAGTTGACATACGTCCCTGACCATGACAGTCCACCCCTTGTCAACTTGGCAGCTATATATATCACCTTAAACCATACCTAATTTGCAAATGAAAACAATAAAACACACATTTTTTCTTTTACCTGACAATACTCAACTGTCCTGCAAATACTGGAAACACATTAAATCTCTCAGAATAGGGTGCAAATTCACTGGGCAACATTCATTCTTAAACTTGATATCTTACAACTTAAATAGTATAACATGAACAAAACAGCATTACAGTCCTTGCTTCTGTAACTGATCACGTGTTCGAAGTTCATATTTACCACTACCTTCTTCCACTACCCCTTCCATGTTCCCTTTACCCTCAGCAAACACTTCAGCTGGCCGTGGTTCTTTGCCTGGTGGGGTGACCCAAACCTTCATTCCTGAAGTTTCAGAGCCATTAGTAGTCCTGCCTGGATTGTGTGGTTGCAGTTTTCCATTGATTTTAATCACAGGGCATGGTAGTACTAAAAGACGCCCTAGGGGATCTCCTATATTCCAAGAAAACTCTTCTTTACCTCCATTACTTAGTTCCAGTCCTACTTCCTCCTGATAGTCAGGGTCAATTAACCCAGACAATAATGTAATCCCCTTCTTGGTTAGTTGATCCAGTGGCATGAGTAGCCCAAAGTGACCAGGTGGCAGTCTTAACTTCCAGTTCAGTGGAATCATTGTTGTTTCTCCTGGAGGAAGCACTCCCCATTTTGGAACTAAAACCTGTAGACCAGCAGAGCTCAGGGTCACAGGGAAAGGAAGCAAAAATTTTCCTAGTGGATCACTAGGGGTAATAGTGAGTGGTACCACACCCATTTCCACCCCTTGGTTCCTGGACCCATGGATCCTGGCTATGGGAGAAACAGCACCACACAGTGGATGCTGATTCAGAGCATATACAGCTTCCTGGAGAACATCACCCCAGCCTTTCAAGGTATTGCCACCTAATTGGCACCATAATTGAGTTTTCAAAAGGCCGTTCCACTGTTCTATCAATCCAGCTGCTTCTGGATGATGGGGAACATGGTAAGACCAGAGAATTCCATGAGCATGTGCCCATTCCCACACTTCATTTGCTGTGAAGTGTGTTCCTTGATCAGAAGGAATGCTATGTGGAATACCATGACGATGGATAAGGCATTCTGTAAGCCCATAGATGGTAGTTTTGGCAGAAGGATTGTGTGCAGGGAAAGCAAAGCCAAGCCATCTCCAGAGTATGTGTCTATTCCAGTTAGAACAAATTGCTGCCCCTTCCATGAAGGGAGTGGTCCAATGTAATCAACCTGCCACCATGTAACTGGCTGGTCACCTCGGGTAGTGGTGCCATATCGGGGGCTGAGTGTGGGTCTCTGCTGCTGGCAGATAGGGCACTCAGCAGTGGCTGTAGCCCGGTCAGCCTTGGTGAGTGGAAATCCATGTCACTGAACCCGTGCATAACCTCCGTCCCTACCACCATGACCACTTTGTTCATGAGCCCATTGGGCAATGACAGGAGTTGCTGGGGAAAGAGGCTGACTGGTATCCACAGAACGGGTCATCTTATCCACTTGATTATTAAAATCTTCCTCTGCTGAAGTCACCCTCTGGTGTGCATTCACATGGGACACAAATATCTTCATGTTTTTTGCCCACTCAGAAAGGTCTATCCACATACTTCTTCCCCAGACCTCTTTGTCACCAATTTTCCAATTATGGTCTTTCCAAGTCCCTGACCATCCAGCCAAACCATTAGCAACAGCCCATGAGTCAGTATACAAATGCACCTCTGGCCAGTTTTCCTTCCAAGTAAAATGAACAACCAGGTGCTCTGCTCAAAGTTCTGCCCACTGGGAGGATTTCCCTTCATCACTGTCCTTCAAGGACACCCCAGAAAGGGGTTGTAGTGCTGCAGCTGCCACTTTCAGGTGGTACCTTCATATCGTGCTGAACCATCTGTAAACCAGGTCTGAGTTTTCTCTTCCTCAGTCAATTCACTGTAAGGAACTCCCTAAGAGGCCATAGCTCTGGTCTGGGAAAGAGAAGGTAATGTGGCAGGAGTGGAGACCATGGGCATTTGTGCCACTTCTTCATGTAACTTACTTGCACCTTCAGGACCTGCTCTGGCCCTATCTCATATATACCATTTCCATTTTATGATAGAGTGCTTCTGCACACGCCCAACTTTATGACTTGGTGGGTCAGACAACACTCAGCTCATGACAGGCAACTCAGGTCTCATGGTAACTTGGTGGCCCATGGTTAAGCATTCAGTCTCTACTAAGGCCCAGTAGCAGGCCAAAAGCTGTTTCTCAAAAGGAGAGTAGTTATCTGCAGCAGATGGTAAGTCTTTACTCCAAAATCATAAGGTTTTATATTATGATTCTCCTATAGGGGCCCTCCAACGGCTCCAGACAGCATCTCTGTTTGCCACTGACACTTCCAGCACCATTGGATCTGCTGGATCATACGGCCCAAGTGGCAGAGCAGCTTGTACAGCAGCCTGGACCTGTCGCAGAGCCTCCTCTTTTTCAGGTCCCCACTCAAAATGAGCAGCTTTTCTAGTCACTCGATAAATGGGCCAGAGTAGCACATCCAAATGAGGAATATGTTGTCACCAAAATCCAAAAAGACCAACTAGGTGTTGTGTCTCTTTTTTTGGTCAAAGGAGGGGTCAGATGCAGCAACTTATCCTTCACCTTAGAAGGGGTATTTCAACATGCTCCACACCCCTGGACACCTAGAAATTTCACTGAGGTGGAAGTCCCCTGTATTTTTGTTGGATTTATCTCCCATTCTCTGACACGCAAATGCCTTACCAGTGACTATAGAGTAGTTGCTACTTCTTGCTCACTAGGTCCAATCAACATGATATCATCAGTATAATGAACCAGGGTGATGTCTTGTGGGAGGGAGAAACGATCAAGGTCCCTGTGGACAAGATTATGACATAGGGCGGGAGAGTTGATATATCCCTGAGGTAGGACAGTGAAAGTATATTGCTGACCTTGCCATCTAAAAGCAAAGTGTTTCTGGTGGTCCTTACTGATAGCTATTGAGAGAAAAGCATTTACCAGATCAATAGCTGCATATCAGGTACCAGGGTATGTATTGATTTGCTCAAGCAATGTGTGTTAGATTCAGCTGTCAACTTGGCCAGGTGAGCATACCTAGTCTTGTTGCTGCGGACATGAGCCAATGGTACGTGAACCTCATTTGTTGCTAATTACATCTGCAGTCTGCTAGGAGGTGTGTCTGCTGCAATGAGTGACGTTTGACTTAATTGGCTGGAGCTTAAATGAGAGAGCGCAATGTAGCACAGCCTAAACAGCTCAGCATTCCTCATCTCTGCACTTGCAGCTCAGCCCAGGCCTTTGGAGATGGAGAAAGAAGTCACCCCGGGGAAAGTTGTTGGAACCCAGGGGCCTGGAGAGAAGACCAGCAGAGACTATCCTGTGCCTTCCATGTAAGAAAGAACCTCAGTGGAAAGTTAGCTGCCTTTCCTCTGAAGAACCAAAAAAATAAATCCCCTTTTATTAAAAGCCAATCCATCTCTGGTGTGTTGCATTCCGGCAGCTAGCAAACTAGAACACAATGATACCACATCTGGAACAGCAACTGCAATTGGAGTTACCACCTGGTTGAGTTTACGATAATCCACTGTCATCCTCCAAGACCCATCTGTTTTCTGCACAGGCCACATAGGAGAGTTGAATGGGGATGTGGTGGGAATCACCACCCCTGCATCCTTCAAGTCCTTAAGAGTAGCAGTAATCTCTTCAATCCCTCCAGGAATCAGGTATTGCTTCTGATTTACTATTTTGCTCAGTAGGGGCAGTTCTAGTGGTTTCCACATGGCCTTTCCCACCATAATAGCCCTCACTGCACGAGTTAAAGAGCCAATATGGGGATTCTGCCAGTTGCTCAGTATGTTTATACCATTATACATTCTGGAACTGGGGAAATAATTACAGGATGGGTCCGGAGGCCCACTGGACCCACTGTGAGATGGACCTGAGCTAAAACTCCATTGATCACCTGACCTCCATAAGCCCCCACTCTGACTGGTGATCCAGAGCGATGTGTTGGGTCCCCTGGAATTAATGTCACTTCTGAACCAGTGTCTAATAATCCCAGAAATATCTGATCATTTCCTTTTCCCCAATGCACAGTTACCCTGGTAAAAGGCCATTGGTCTCCTTGGGGAAGGCTTGGAGGAAGATTAACAGTATAAATTTGTGGCAGTGTAACAGGGTTCTCCCCCAAAGGGACCTGGCCTCCCATTCATTCAAGGGGCTCTGGGTCTGTAAACTGTCTCAAGTCTGGAAATTGATTAAGGGGCCATGACTCTGTGTTTTTGTAATTCAGGTTAGACTTCTGTTCACTTGACCTTGAACTCTTGTTTATACAGCTCAAACAAGAATTTAGTGGACTTCCCTTTTATTGTATTTATAGCTACCCCTTGATTTACTAGCCAATGCCACAAATCTCTGCTTGTCATATAATTTCGACACCTGCTTTGAGTTTGCTGTCTATTATAATAACCGCGTCTACCCTGTCT
>PVIY010057669.1:0-12786 GCA_004026745.1 Myrmecophaga tridactyla
GCTCTAATAATGTAAACACTTAAGAATATTGTTTTATGGAGCTTCTGACTGCCTGTTACCTGTGTAATGAGAGAGTATCTTATGGTCCACGGTGTCTCTGGCCTTCCAGCTGGAAAAGAGATGTTTTCTGAACAAGGCGTTTGGTGCTGGAATTAATTGTCTTTTGGAGAAGGCCAGCATCTGTGCCAGAGGCACTGTTTTCATATCCCTTCGCTTTACGCCTGGACGCTGTGGCCTCCTGAAGCCATACCGAAGTCCCTGCATACCAATAGGGCTTCGTCTCGGTTTAGAGGCACACTATGACATGCCATACTGGGGTCCCAGGGGTGGGACATGAAAATAAAGGTCCTGATTGCATTGACTGGAGATATTTTTATGAGCTATTTCTAAAAGAGCAGTGGGCTTCCTCTCTCAGAGGCCTTGGGGACTCTTGTAATGGTAAGGCTGGCTCGGGCAGGCCTGGAGGCTGCGTGTTGGAATCAGCGTGGCACTCTCTGTCGCGGTGAGGACCCAAGATGCCAGTGGGGGGGCAGGCCATGATGGCTCAGTGGCAGAGTTCTCACCTGCCATGCCAGAGACCTGGGTTCAATTCCCGGTGCCTGCCCATGCATGAAAAAAAAACACCCATCATCCAATGTAAGATGCCAGTGGGCCCCGACTTGGGCACTCGAGTTTGGCTGCATGGTCTTGGTCCTGTCACCTGGGGAAACGGGTCGGTGACGCGTGCCCTGCCTGCCTCCCAGGGCAGGGTGCCATCGGGGAGGCGACAGTGCACCTGTGGAGGGGGTGCAGCCCCTGGAGGCACAGCTGACCGATCTCCCGGCGGGGCCGCGTGCCTTTGGCCAGGTGGGTCCCCAGGATGCCTTGGTTAGCGTGGAACATTTAGCATCCAACTGCCCATCTCTGAGGAATGTTCCTGCACGGATGGACTTTCAGACAGTGGCCAGCTAGGACACCGCTTTGACTCTTGCCTCGGAGATAGGTGCGGTCGTGTCACCCCCAGCAGCTGGGCCAAGTGGAGTGAGCGGGATTCTGCTTCATGGGAGCAGCACGTGGGAGCCAGGCAGGCAGTGGGTGCCATCGCCAAGCCCCGGTGTCCCCTGGACGGCTCAAAATGCTCCCTCCTGTGGACACCGTTGTTGTCGGCCGTGTGCCACGCTCCGCGTCACTCGCATCTCTGGGTCACCCACGGGAGCCTGTGTTGCACTGGGTGTTGTCGTGGACTTCGTTTTGTGGGCCTGGGTCCCGTCACGACGGCAGATGAGGGCCCTGAGCTCCTGGTCCGCTGTCTGATGCTAAGGGTGCGTGTCTGAAAGGAGGGTGGCATGGGGCTGGTGGGCTCCCTCAGCACTCACGTCCAGCCGGCCCCTGGAGGGAGGGTCTCCCACCCCGTCCTAAAGCCCTGGAACCTCTAGGAGTTGCTGACCCAGTAACAGCACCCAGATGTCCGCCTTCCCTGGTTAGGGTGGTGTCCGGTCACTTTTCATCAAATGTTCCTGCACGGATGGACGGGTCCACGGGTCCAGGACTCCCCCTTTCGTTTTCCAGGACAGGAGGGCAGGCCCTGGCTCATTGTGCAATGCCCATCTCTGCTCGTGAATGCATGACGCTGCTGGACTTGACTCCTGCTCGTGCCGTCTCTTGGTGGATGTTCCTTTGCTTAACTGGAAGGAACTGCTCGATCCAACTTTTTATTATTTCTGAACACCCGTAAAGTGCTTGTTTCTTTTGGTGGTTAATTTTCACGTAGAAGGAAGCTGTCATCTTGCTTCTGCAGAGTGCTGCTGGCTAGCTGAGGGGAAAGGCTGAGTGAGAGAGGAGATGGGCAGTGCGGAGATGTGCCTTCACCTGGGGGGGCAGCGGTGTGGGGGGGAGCCCTGCACACCTGGGTGGGAATGAGGGAGCACCAGGTGGGTGACTTTTTTTTTAAATTTATGACACATATCCACATACAAACACAAACATTCTTACCATATGATCATTCTATTCTTGTTATACAATCAGTAACTCACAGTATCATCACATAGTTGTATATTCATCACTGTGATCATTTCTTAGAAAATTTGCATCAATTCAGAAAAAAAAAATAAAAAGAAAACAGAAAAAAAATTCATACATACCATACCCCTTTCCCCTCCCTTTCATTGATCACTAGCATTTCAATCTACTAAATTTATTTTAACATTTGTTCCCTCATTATTTATTTTTATTCCATATGTTCTACTCATCTGTTGACAAGGTAGATAAAAGGAGCATCAGACACAAGGTTTTCACAATCACACAGTCACATTGTGAAAGCTATATCATTGTTCAATCATCATCAAGAAACATGGCTACTGGAACACAGCTCTACATTTTCAGGCAGTTCCCTCCAGCCTCTCCGCTACATCTTGAGCAACAAGGTGATATCTACTTAATGCATAAGAATGACCTCCAGGATAACCTCTCGACTCTGGAATCTCTCAGCCATTGACACTTTGTCTCATTTCACTCTTCCCCTTTCGGTTGAGAAGGTTTTCTCAATCCCTTGATGCTGAGTCTCTGCTCATTCTAGGAGTTTTCTCAATCCCTTGATGCTGAGTTTCAGCTCAATCTAGGATTTCTGTCCCACGTTGCCAGGAAGGTCCACACCCCTGGTAGTCATGCCCCACGTAGACAGGGGGAGGGTGGTGAGTTTGCTTGTTGTGTTGGCTGGAGAGAGAGGCCACATCTGAGCAACAAAAGAGGTTCTCTTGAGGGTGACTCTTAGGCCTAATTTTAAGTAGGCTTAGCCTATCCTTTGTCGGGATTTTTTTTGGGTATATATATATATATATTTTTTGCATGGGCTGGCACCGGGAACTGAACCTGGGTCTCTGGCATGGCAGGCGAGAACTCTGCCTGGTGAGCCACCCTGGCCTGCTGGGGTGGGTGACTTTTAGGATCCCGTGGGGACCACGTAGATTAGTGCCAGGGGATGGCAGTGGCATCTGTCGTAGGCGTGAAGATGCGTGTTGCTGAGCCGGCTCGGGGAGGCTGCCGGGACCCCCCAGCATGCCACCGCAGAGGTGTCCTGCCTCCACCTGGGCTTTTGCCACCTGTGGATTTGATAGCACAGCTTTGTCCTCGGGTCTCCTGCTGGAGGGAGGGCCTGGGGATGGGGAAGGGACCCTGACATGTCCATCCCACAGGGGTTTGAGGGGCACAGGCCGTAGGAGGGACACTTTGCAGCTCGCAGAGCCCCTGGCCTCCCTCATCACCTACCTCTGGGAGGAGGGTTTCAGTAGCTCCTAAAGAGCTGGCCTGAATGGGCATCACACCCTTTTAAATTCTAACTAGTCAGTGAATTAACTGGTACGCATTTTGACTAGATGGGATGAACTCAGGTGTTAGTGATTGTACATCACGGAGCCAATGAAAGTCGGGCTTATCCAAGGGGCTTCCACCAGCTGCCAGGGCAGTTAGGCCCTGAGAGGTCTGTACAGCCTGCACCCTCTTTTCACACTCCCTCCAAGCCTGTCCTGGGAACAGTGTGGAGGGGGCAGGGCCCTGGGTGGGACAGGGCCCCATGAGGACTCTGGGCCAGCTGTGCCCGGTCCCTGGATGTGTGGCCATCATTGGCAGGGTGCTGCTGGGTGTGGGGGATGTGCTGGCCGTGCTCCCGGGGAGCTCTGCAGCCCCACCCTGCTGGTCCTGTGCTCTGCTAGGGAGGGCTTTGTAGATGCATGAGGACAGCTTTGGCCTTGCTGCCTCCCAGACAGCCTTAGACACAGAAATGCATTGCTCAATAGTCAAATAGGCTAGAATTGTCAAAGGTTCAGTCCCAAACCCCTGTCTCTAATGGAGATAAATGACAAGGAGGAAGTTTGTACCTATGGGGATTCCTTGAGGAATCTGGTTGGAGCAGCCTGTGGCCTGGTCCCTGGTGCTGCCCAGGCCCGGGTCTGCTGGGGCATCGGTGAGGGCAGGGGAAGGCTCTTGGGCTCTCCTCCTGCCCTCCCCCCCGATGTTCCTCCCCTGCTGTCCTGGCTTTGTGTGGTTCTGGAGCTGGGGTTTCTTCACTGCTTTCTCCTTGGGGAGCTCCTGCCTGTCTTTCCCTCATTCTGTGTCTGCGAGTCCACCCTCTCCTGTGCTTCTCAGAACTTGGCCACCATATGCACAAGTGTGTGAGTGTGCACATGTTTGTGTATGTGCATACATTTGTGTGCGAATATGGGTGTGACTGCATGAACGTGTGTGTGTGCATATGTATATGGATGAGTATGTACAAATGTGCATGCACAAATGTGTGCACACAAGTGTATATGCATGAAAGTATATGTGTGCGCATGCATGTATGAGTGTATACACACTTATGTATGTGCATACGTGTGTGTGAATGTGACTGCATGCACATGTATTTGTGAGTGTGCATATGGATGAATATGTGGGTGAGTGTGAATATGTGTGCACATAAATGTGTATGTATGTGAGAGTGTACTTGTGTGCACACACGTATATGTGTGCATGTGAGTATATGTCTGTGCCTATATGTGCACATGTGTGAATGTGCATGTGTGTGTGTGCATGCACATGTGTGTGTCTGAGTATGCACAGGTGTATATGCATGAGAGAGTGTGTGCTCATGTGTGAGTGTGCACCTGTGTGTGTATGTGTGTCAAGGCCCTTCTTTTTGGTGTCCATGCCTGCCCTCCCCACAGGCTGCACTTGTACATTTGGGTGCCCAGTTTAGCCAGGGAGCATTTTAGGTGTGCAGGAGCCCCCAAGGGAATGCGGGAGTGAAGCCTGCAGCTCTAGGGGATGAAGAAGGAGTATGGTCTGGATTTAGGCTTTTTAACTAAGAAAGACTTGGGCCTGGTGTGAGCAGACTTGGTCCCCTGTTCCTTTATTTATCTTCTCTTTGGCACCTCACCTGACACATTGCTACTTTTTATGAGACTCCGAAGACGCATGAAGTCCAGCACTGGCCATTGAGCTTACCCTAAAAGCCGTTGTCCTTGTCCAGCATGCAGCGAATGCAACCAGAGCACTCAGGCGTCCCTCCCAAGGACTCCTCAGCAGTTCTAACCTGCAGCATCACTCTGAAATAAAATGTTTTGAAGACTGAGAATTGAGCTGAGGTAGAACCTCTCCTTGGAGGTAGACACAACAAAAGAGGCTAAATGAACCCCAGTTTATCAGACCATGGGCATGTCTGAGGGACAAGCATTGCCAGTAGAGGGAACAGCAGTGAAGACCCTGAGGCCTGCTTGCCAAAAGGTTGCAGTTGGAGCCTTGAAGAGCAGAGAGACCCACGGCCTCTTACTCCTGATGGACCTATCGGCCGGCACTGCGTGGCCTTCCCAACCCGTGTTTTTCTCCTGTTGTCAGATATCAAACACTCCTTCTCATCCTGCCATGCCCCTGTTGGTTCAGCTCTCTACATCTTCTGGCTACTGGTGTCATAGAGACGGGGAAGCCAAGTTGATCTGAATGTCAATTAAGCACATCCAATGTCATAACACACTTACCAAAGGTGGGAGTTATAGAGAGTATCACATTGTCTAGTGATTCCAGATATTTGACTGTAATTTAAGATAAATCTTACCAGGTTCACCCCTCAAAAACTCTCATACCCCAGAGCTCAAGGTAGGTTGGAATTTCTGGAGAAGTTGATAAGTTATGCCATTAACCTCTACCATCTGCAGGGAACAGGGCAACCCTGCCATGGTGCCCTGAATTGCTCTGCCGTCTGGACTGGCCACCCCTGCCCTGGGAGCAGGACTCGGGGGCCAGAGTCTCATTTCTTCGCGTTGAAGCACAGCCCGGACCACATGTGTCTCTCAGAGGACATGCCAGGTACCCTCTGGGCTACTGTATCAGTTAGTCAGGGTTCTCCTGGGAAACAGAACCCACAGGAGACATCTGTCAATATCATGAGATTTTTATAAGAATTGTCTCACATGACCATGGAATGAGCAAATCCAAATCCTATAGGGCAGGCTGAGAGCTAGGGTGAAAGTCTTTGATGAATTCTCCAGGAGCTGGGTGGCTGAAGTAGAGATGGAAGTTCTCCCTTCTGATGCTGAAATCATCGCTTCTCCTTTTAAAGCCTTCAACTGATTAGATGACTTGTCTCTCGTTGCTGAAGGCAATCTACTGAGTTGATTGTAGATGTTATCAGCCATGGATGCAATCAACTTACTGATGATTTAAAAGCCCATGAAATGTCCTCATAGTAAACAATCAGGCCAGTGTGTGCTTGACGAGATAACTGGACATCATCCCCTGGCAAAGTTGACCCATGAACTCAGCCATCACAGATACTTTCCTCCTTCTGCACTAGTTTTATTCTATTTATTTCTGGGTGCATACCCAGCTTCCTTCCAGAAGTGATTTGAAGAGAGCTATTGTTCTAATTTGCTAGCTGCTGGAATGCAATATACCAGAAATGGAATGGTTTTTAAAAGGGGAAATTTAATGAGTTGCTAGTTTACAGTTCTAAGGCTGAGAAAATGTCCCAATTAAAACAAGTCTATAGAAATGTCCAATCAAAGGCATCCAGGGAAAGATACCTTGGTTCAAGAAGGCCGATGAAGTTCAGGGTTTCTCCCTTATCTGGAAAGGCACACGGCGAACACAGTCACAGTTTCTTGGCTGGAAGGGTACATGGTGAACACGGTGTCATCTGCTAGCTTTCTCTCCTGGCTTCCTGTTTCATGAAGCTCCCCGGGAGGCATTTTCCTTCTTCATCTCCAAGCATTGCTGGCTGGTGGACTCTGCTTCTCGTGGCTGTGTCATTCTGCTCTACTCTCTCTGAATCTCTCTCATTCTCCAAAATGTTCCCTTTTTTATAGGACTCCAGAAACTAATCAAGACCCACCCAAATGGGTAGAGACATGTCATCACCTAATCCAGCTTAACAGCCACTCATGATTAAGTCACATCTCCAGGGAGATGATCTGATTACAGTTTCAAACATACAGTATTGAATATGGATTATTCTGCCTTGATTTTGATTAAAGCATGGCTTTTCTAGGGTCCATACCTCCTTTCAAACCAGCACAGCTACTATATATATATATATATATAAAATGTAAAAATAATAATAAATGGATGAAGTTTTTTTTTTTTTTTTTTTAATTTGCATATGGGCAGGAGGCACCAGGGATCGAACTCCAGACCTGCAGCACGGCAGGTCGGAGCTCTGCCTGCTGAGCCACGGGAGCCGCCCTGGATGAAGGTTTTAGGAAAAAGAGAAGATAAAACCTTAACAGAGTTCTGTTAAACTAAGGAAGTGCTTCAGACATGCTGACTCACCAGAATCCTTAATTTTCAAGTGGCCACAGGGTTATAATATCCAGAAAAGTCCACCAAAACAGTTTTGGTTAGAATTCTAATATTTTAGTTTTACTGGAGAAGGAAATTTTCCAAATAGGTCTAACACCAGTCACATAACCACTTGCTTTAATAACTCATATTTCTATGTCAGCTAAGGAATTGAGTCTTAGGACCTGCTCTAAAGAGCATTCTTCCTGGTGTTTTGGTTTTAGGCTAGGGTGATTATTTATGTCTGTTTAAGGTAGGGCAGGTAATAGCTTACTAGACTTTATTCAGATACAGAAAAACTACCTTCTAGCACTTGCTAATGATTTTCATTAAGAAATAGATTTTTTTGAACAATGGCAATTCACAATGTTTTACCTTTTAAGACATGGCAATTGCTGAATACCACGGTCTCCAATGTATGAAGAGAAAGAGTGGAATGCAAAAGGTGTATTGTTTTACTTAACTCTAATAAAAGTAATTTCCGAGTACCTTATTTTAATCTTGTCTGACTGTTTTCTCTGGCCTTCCACACAGCTCTGACCCCAGCTGTCACAACTTTATTTCTGCTGTTGAACAATTAGCTTCTGGCTGGACCCACAAATGTTGGTCACCTCTATTGGGAGAGCGGAGCGTGGAGCCTTCTGTTAGGTTCTCTCCATTGTGTGGGGTAGCCTCTTCTTTGCTCTCCATGGCACTTGCCTTCCTGGTGCCCTCCCTCCACCTTTGTGCTTTTGTCCCCGCACCCCTCACTTCTAGCCCCCTCATTGAGTGTCTCTGAGTTATCTTTTATGCTGGAAGCACTTACAGCCTTTGTGTCTGACCCCAGCTGATCTTAGTTTCCCAATCAGGCCGTGCTTTCTTTGGAGCATTTTATAACCACATTTTCTGAAGGAGCATGATGTGGGGACGCAGCTCACTCTGGAGCCCAGGGAGGGGAGGACCTGGACTGGGACTTCCTGCTACTTCCTGCTTTTGAACCTTGGGCAAATTAAGAAACTCTGTAGAGTAGGCATAATAATGCCTCTCAAACTGTTAGGAGGATTAAATGAGACAGCATGTGGAGAAAGCACTGACAGCTCTACATTCCATCCATCCATCCGTCCATCCATGCATCCAGTCATTTATCTGTCTACCCTACCTCCATCCATCCATCATCCTCCATCCATCCATCCACTGTGCATCCATCCATCCTTGCATTCATCCATCATCCATCCTTCATCATCCATGCATCCATCCATCCACTATGCATCCATCCTTGCATTCATCCATCGTCCGTCCATCCTCATCCATCTATCCATCCATCCACTCCTTCCTCTATCATCTGTCTACGTATCCATCTATAGTTAATCATTGTATATTAAACTTAAACACCAGATAAACATAAATTAAATTAATTTTAGGATAAAGACCCCCAATTTTCTCTATTATCTCCCTACACTTCTCTATTTGTTAATTATAATTACTAATTAATCTTTGAAGCCTTTAAAAAGGATTTATTGATCCACATGGAGTCTTGTGGTTAACAGTATACTCATTTACATTTACAGCTGGGAGTGTTGCCATCAAAGCCTAGGACTTTCCGCCTACCCTCCCCAACACACACACCTGCTCAGCCGCACAAGACACACACTATACAAACACACAGACACACACAGCAGGTCTTACTTCTGGATGTTCTCTGGTGAAGTTTGAGCTTTTGGCAGAGGTTCTGGATGGACCCAATGGTTGGGATTATCTTTCTTTATGGACAGGTGGGAGTGCTCATTTTAAAGCTCCGTTTAATAAATATTTAGGAAGCATGTGTCACATACCTCATTGGCAGTTTTGTTAGACACCGTGGGAGAAACAAGACACACACACGAATTACCCACGTTCCCGTGAGCCTCATAATTTTGCTGGGGCCATATTTATTACGCACCTGAGATTCCATTCATTCTTAGGAAGTCATGTCATCTGATTCCTGTTGGTGGACCTACCATACCCCCCTATTGGTGGAGATTTTGCATTCTGGAAATGGGAGCTGGGACTGAATCAGTGCGGGAAGGGGTAGGGGTGAGGAAAGATTTAGGGTGGTGTGGTAGTTAGGTTCAGTTGTCAACTTGGCCAGGTGAAGACACCTAGTTCTGTTGCTGTGGACATGAGCCAATGGCATGTGAACCTCATTTGTTGCTCATTGCATCTGTAGTCGGCTAGGAGGCATGCCTGCTGCAATGAATGACGTTTGACTTAACTGGCTGGTGCTTAAATGAGACAGCACAATGCAGCACAACCCAAGCAGCTCAGCATACCTCATCTCAGCACTCGTAGCTCAGCTCAGACATTTGGAGATGCAGAAAGGAATCACCCCAGGGAAAGTTGTTGGAACCCAGAGGCCTGGAGAGAAGGCAGCAGAGATTGCCCTGTGCCTTCCCACGTAAGAAAGAACCTCAGTTGAAAGCTACCTTTCCTCTGAAGAATTAACGAAATAAATCCCCTTTTATTAAAAGCCATTCCGTCTCTGGTGTGTTGCATTCTGGCAGCTGGCAAACTAGAACAGGTGGGGAAACTAGCTTTCATGAAGCATCCAGATGGGGTAACCCTGACTTCAGGACCCGTTTCCTTACCTGGACTGGGAAGAGTTCCAGCTGTGTATGAGCGTCCCTGCTTCAGAAGCCTGGCAGCTGCTGAGGAGTGCTCCGTCTGGGTGTGGTGATTGGTGCTGAGTTTCATCTCACTAACAATCACTGCTCGCTTACTCGGTTCCTGTGTAACTGGGAGAGATTAAAAATGATTGAGGCAGCAGGTGAGTGGAGAGTGTTTCATCCATGCAGTGGACGTCATGCGTTGTGCTGTCAGTCTTGGGGCTGCCTGAAGTGTGTGCTGTGTTTATCCTATCAGGAAGTAGTACTGTAACTGAGATTTGTATCGAAACTTTGCTAAAGGCTTATCACACAGATAGCTTTGTCCAAGTGTGGATGCTGAAGCTGAGTGACTTTGCCTGAATCGACTCTGGTAGAAATGACTTGGAACTGTCCTCACTCCCACATCCTCCAACTTCTGGCTTTACTTTTCTGGCTGCGGCCCTCATATCCCCAAGGCATGTGGGCAGTACAGGTTTTCCAAATGAAGGTGGCAATAGCAAGCGCGATCATTTCTGCTTCCAAGAGGGGCAAAGAGAAGTGATGTTTCCAAAACTGCTCAGTGCAGGGTGGCAGGAACTGGCCAGCCTACTCAAGGGGAGGGAGTGGAGCTGCTGGAGCCTCTGGAGACGTGGGTGAGCATGTCTTCTCGCCTCTGGTAGCCTCTGTAGAATGTGGGGTTCCCTGAGGCAACAGCACTTGCTCCTGGCTGGATGGGAGGGTTGAATGAAATGTGCTGGGCATTCCTAGCCTGTTGTGAGGACTCAGAACATTATATCTAGTACTGCACTTTTTTTCTGCAAAGCTTCGGTTTCTGCCTGGAACTACAAGGCAGGCACTGACAGATGTATCAGTAGATGCTTGGGAGCAAATTAAAAATGCATTGTTAAAAATGGCTTCAGTGTGTGAACAAAGATTGGCAGGAAGGCTGGGTCCCTGTATTTTTAGAGGCTAATTAAAGTGCATGAACAAAGATACATTTGGATAACCCATACCGTCTAAATTCACCAGAAAGTGTTCACTGAGGAGCTGGTTGCATGTGGCACTGTGCCGGTGGCTGGCTGAGACCGAAGTGGTCCCCCAGCCTCCCCTCAATGCAGACTCAGCCTGCTTTTGCCCACCTGGATCAGACTGTCCGCCCGGAACCCTTGGAAGTTCGGGGAACCTCAGTTGCCCTGGGGACCTGGGAATGTGCATTCTGGGGGGTATTTCTGCAGTCCTGAGCTGGGAGATGGGCAGCCTCTTTACCAGTGTGTAAATTATGCACGCAATACCGTGGCTGGGTTTCTGCAAGGCGCTTATGTGGCAATGGTTTCTGGTGTGCTTTCCTTACCTGTTGAAGGGTTTGCACAGAATGAGGGAGCACGCACCTGTTTTCCTCCAGTGAGCTCCTGCAGGGACCATGCTTGGGCCACATCTGCTATTGGCTGACTGGTCAGCTACTCACCGGCTGGGGGTGGGAGTTTTAGTGGGTAAGGTTTTGTAAGGAAAGGTGATGCATCGGGATAAGATGCCTGTTTTAGATGAAGTGTGGGCCAAGAGGGGCGGGGTCTGGAGCCCATCCTCACCCATGGTGCATGTAGCCAGTGGGGCTGGAGATCCGGGCGCTCTGGGGGCCTTGAATCTTATTAAACTTAAAGATGAGAGCATGTGCGTGAAATGACCCTAGGTCTCAGTAGTCTTGTAGGCAGAGCACAAGATCATCAACTTGGGATTTTTAAAAACTAGGTTAATTTTTTTCCTGGAAGTCTGTGATACCTTTTTAATCTAAGAGTATTTTTGACAAAAATTTCTCAACAGCAAATGAATATTCATTGTACATAGAGCCAGTACTGGTATGGCAAGGATGAAAAAAAAAACATCTTAGAATAAACTCAAGGTCTCAAAACATCGTAATTAGAAACTCACCCATTTTCACCAATCTTTTGAATTCGACTTGGCTAGCTTTTCAGGTGTCAGGAGGTAGTAGGTATCCAAAAGTTACGTTTTCAGGGTGGCTATAGGATTTGAAAACCATGCCCCTCCCCTTTCTCTCATCAAGTCACCACATCTTTTAAGATCTTCATTCTGAAAGAATTTTAGATTTATGGGAGAGTTGAAAAGATAGTACAGAGAGTTCCTTCACCAGCTTTCCCTAGTGTTAATATCTTAAATAACCCTGGTGCACTTATCCAGATAAGAAATTAACACCTGTATAAATCTATTCACTAAAACCACAGACTTGTTTTGGGTTCCCCTAGTTCCCACCCCCCGACTAACATCCTCTTACAGTTCTAGAATCCAATCCTGGATGCCCCCTGGCATTTCACCATTGCTCTTTTTTATTCTTTTAAAATTTGTTTTTTTGAACATTTTATGGTAGAACATTTTCAAAATGCACAAAAGTGGGAAACAATAGAGTGACCCCCCCCTTGGCCATTGCCATCCCCAGCAGTCCCCCTTGCATGGCTGGCTTTGTCCCCTCCATGCCCCTCCAGTGCCCACTTCTTATTCAGCAGTGTTTGTCCTTCAGTTAACTACCTGGCCTGCCTTTCCCACCGGCTTTCTCCACAGGCCAGGTGGTCAGCCTATCCTAAAGCCCCTTTTGGGGTCACTCCTCTCTCTATGAAGCTGGGCTTCTCGACGAATGCAGCTATTTGCCCCAGCCTCCAGAGCCTCATCTCCATTTGCACACGTGAGTATACACATGATGTGCAGAGCTCATACCGATTGTATTGAGCCTCTAATATTCGTATCTCCTCTGAATAATGCCCAGCACTGCTACTGCAGCCCCGTCCAGTAAGCACTGGATCTACTCTCTTTTCTTCCCTTTGCAACAGTTTCCAAGAAAAATGCTCCAAGTGCAATAGAATTTGTTGGAAAACTCACCCCAGAGCCTTTA
>PVIY010057670.1:0-12775 GCA_004026745.1 Myrmecophaga tridactyla
AAGGAACATGGCTGTTCCCACAAGATTGGATTGGGAAAAAGGATTTGTTTTTTCTGGGATATATAATGGCTTCAAATTGGCATGATTAGCAAAGGATTTTAACAGACATTTCTCTAATTAAGATCTACAAATGCCAATAACACATGAAAAGATGCTCACATCATTACCCATTAAGGAAACACAAATCAAAACTGCAATATGATGTCATTGAATACCCATTACAATGTCTATAATCAAAAAGGCAAACAATAACAATTGTTGGCTAAGATAGAGGGAAATTGAAACTATCACTCATTGCTCATGTTCATGTAAAATGGGGAGACAATTGAGTTGCATTTTATTGGTGGATTGTAGGAATGTTTTACATATTTTAGGTACAAGTTCCACATCAGTGATTGTAGGAATGTTTTACATATTCCCTTATCAAGGAAATGATCTTCAAATATTTTCTCCTGTCCTGTGAGTTGTACTTACACTGTCTTTATGATGTCCTTTGAAGCAACAAAAAGTGTCAAAAACAGTCTAACAGTTCCTCAAAACGTTGCACATTGAGAAACAGTACAGCCCAGCAATTCTGCTTTTAGACATGTAATCAAGAGAAGAAAATACATATCTTTGCAAAAATTTTTGCATGAATATTCATAACAGCTTTATTTATAATAACCAAATAGTAGAAACTACTTAAATGCCCACAACTGATTAATGAATAAATAAAATATAGTATACAATAGAATATTATTTGGCAATTAAAGGAATGAGATACCAATATCTGCTATCACATGGATGAACCTTAAATACATTATGCTAAGTTAAAGAGAGCTAGTCACAAAAGACCACATATTGTTTACTTCTATTTATATAAAATGCCCAGAATAGGTAAATCTATAGAATCGGAAAGTAAATAATTAGTTATCTAGGGCTAGGGGTGTGGAGGATTTGAAAGGAAATGAGGAGTGATTACTAATGGATACAGGATTTTCTTTTGGAGTAATTAAATGTAATAAAATCGATTTGATGTTAGCTGAACAACTCTGTAGTAAAAATGCTCAAACCATTAAATTATATACTCAAAATGGACGAATAGTAGTACATGTGAACTATGCTGTTAAAAAATAAATAAGTAACACAGCAAATTCTAAAACAAAATCAACGATAAAGTAACCCTGAATGCGAAAATCCATGAGTGGTGGCAAAGTGCAACTGACAAAAGACCTGGGAGGAGGCCGCAACCATGCAAGAGGGCACAGGAAGAAGGCAAGGAGAATTCCAATGTCCTAGAGAGTCAGAGATTCCGTGAGGTGAATTGTCAGCAAATATTCCAGAAAAGGGAGGTCTCCAATCACATATAAAGTTCAGTTGGCTGATCTGAGAACAGTAACTGAAACTGGAGAGGCCACGCGTGTTCCAATTCACAGGTGTAGAAGGAAAACATCGGGAAGTGTTCTCAGCAAAAGACTGTCTGGATCCCGTAAACTCCAAAAACCAAGCTACTGTAGTTGACTTCCAGGATTCATCTCCATCCTGAAAAGAAACCACTGGAAATATGATCTAAATTGAGCAGGGAAGAGACACCGAGATAAAGGAAAAAGCAGTTCCAGATAAAAGTTGGGAGATGACACAGATCTCAAAGTGCATGTAATTTAATATGTACTATTAAAAGCAGAGGAGGGGGCCTTAGAGATGTGAAGCTGGAAAGATCTCCTGACCAAGCTCTCCCCTATGAAGAGAACAGAAAGACCAATGAGCGTGCTAGTCATTTACCTATTATCCCTCAACTTCAATTCTGTCCTTCTATACTCTGCTTCGTGGTGCTGGAGCTGAGATTTGCTGCTATTTGCCGACTTACATCCTGTCAGTTTCTGTCAATAGTAGGAAGCACTGAAGGAGAATCTAAAGGCAGAGAAGGAAAGAGTTTCTTTTTTCCTTTTTTCACATTGTGCCTAATTGTAATGCCACCGCCTGGACACCTCACCGCAGCAGCAGTGGTTGACTCCAGCCTCCAGCTGTTTTGAGCACACCAGAACTATTCTATTGTTTGCACCATCAGATATTATTGTAGTTGGACAGGCACCCTTAATAATAAATTCTGATTTACAGCTAAGCTTCGGTGTTCTGATAACCCCAAGCTCTTCTCTTTATTTGTTCAGGTCAAAATATGGTAGCTGTTTCCCCACAGTTCATTTCACCCTATAACCCCAGCGTTTTCCCATCTTATCATGTGTACTTCCAACGCCTGAGTGATCTAATCATTTATCAAATTTCCTCTGTTAAAAAACCTAGTTTGGTTGCTCTATTCCTGTATAAACCCTACTGAGGAGATTCTTGGATTGTTTGGCTTTGTTTTTAAATGCAGTCTAGAGTCTATGCCACTATGAAATCAGATCCTAGTATTCATAATATCCCGTGGCATTATGATAAATTGTAAAATACTGTTGTTTGTGACAAAGTGTCTATTGAAGTAAATATACCTTGCCAGATCAAAAGGTTGTTGCACTAGTAGGGTGAAAATAATAACTACAAAACTGTGGGGAAAGATGACAGTTTCTTATTGCACTGGAGAGACTTGTGAAAAGGAAATGACAAGTTTGGAACTTTTTTAATGCTTTTTTTTCATTGTGAAATATAACATGTATACAAAAAAGCAATAAATTTCCAAGTACATTTTAACAAGTAGTAATAGAACAGATTTTAAAGTTTGATTTGAGTTACAGTTCCACGATTTTTTTGTTTTATCTTCTGGCTGCTCCAAGACACTGGAGACCAAAAGGAATATCAATACAATAATTCATAACTCATTTGTTAAATCCTATGTTCTCTGTTATACTCTTCCCTCCCTTTTTTTTTAGTGAAAAATAACATATATACAAAACAGTAATAAATTTCAAAGTACATCGCAACCATTAGTTGTACAACAGATTTCAGAGTTTAGTATGGGTTACAATTCCACAATTTTAGGGTTTTATTTCTAGCTGCTCTAAGGTACTGGAGACTAAAAGAAATATTAATATAATGATTCAGCAATCATACTCATTTGTTAAACCCAACCTTCTCCGTACAACTCCACCAAGTTTGGGACTTTAAACTCAAATAAAGTCACTGTTGGAGAACAAGAGGGCTTCTACGGAAGACATAAAGGAAAACAATTGTTTCTTACAACCACAGATTTGACAGCATTGAAATTAAAAACTACATTTTAATTGTGAAGATTGCAGAATTAAAATGTAAGTTCAGCTCACAGATTCCCAAGAGAAAGGGCTTTGATTGGAAAATAAAGGGATCTCGAGATTTGGAATGGAAACACATAGGTGAATTCAAATAACACTTAGTATCTTGAACTCCTGAAGTTTACTGGATATTCTTTACCAGCAAAAACTTCCTCTTTAGGAAGTTTGTTTGAGAAAACTAGTTCTCCCTTGCTCGAAGACGATGTAAAAACTTACCTGAGGTAGCAGCAAGAAAAAGTGATGTTATGCTCCCCAAGACTCACCCAATCTTCCATTATTGCCCCTAGATCTATATTTAGTGTCAGATCTCAGCAAACTTGAGGAAAACAAGTACAAAGTCTAACCAGGAATAGATATTTTATACTCCAAAATAATTGCAGCATTTTATTTATTTATATCACCAGAAACTTTAGGAAAGACATGTAGGAATGAATTCTAAGGGTTTTAAATCATACAGGACAGAATATAGTTTTTATTGTGCTGATTTATTAATATAGATGCACTTACTAGAGACTCTAAATTTAACATGATAACTCCAGCAGTTAGAAGCAGCACTTAAAATCTGCTTGGTTAGTAAACTAAAATATGGACTTAAAAGTAACCTGTATTCAATAAGGGTGATATGCCAGATTTCTTTAGCATAATGCAAATGGCAGAGTATGAATTCCTTTAGAGAACCCAGAGGACGCAACTTTTAAGAAGATATTTAGAAATTCATCAGTGAGAGCACAATCATCTTTCAGAATCTCTTCAGTGATTATCTTCTGTAAGCTGGGAAAGGCATGGGGGCGTTCACCTTTGAGATAGACTTCCTGATTTCAATGGGAATAATGAAATTGCAGAGTGCAGTTGCCTAGTAGCAGCACATAAGTGCCACAGATGGGGGGGTGAGGCACAAACCTAACCATAATGGATAGCAGGGATGAAGTGGTAATTAGAAACTTTTGTGCCATGGGGACCTTTGGTGGTGGATAATTGGTCATGGTGTCCATAGGAATGAAATAGATGGAAGGTTACTAAAATATTTTGTATTTTATATAACAGAAAAACTCTAGATCTGGTGATTCAAAACCAGACTTGAAATAAGTTCTCTCAGCCAATTTCCAAACTTAAGCCAGTTCACAGTTCCAGAGTCCTTTTATTGAACAGGTCAGATCTCCTTGAGGAAGGATTCTGCGAGCCTATCACAAACATATACTTTACATCTTTGTTCAATTCTTGTCCAAAGGGTCCTGTACACATTTAGGAGAGTAATAATGCAATAGGAAAAAAGAAACCCTTACCTGTTAATATGAAACACTGGCTCTGATTTGATGTTAATTTATAGGGAAGAAACTGTTAGAATTAAACAAATAAAGAAGAATGAGATTATATACAGGTCTATATAATGATATTATATAAAGATAAACTTTGGAACAAAATACAAACCTACCAAATAATTAAAGTACTGTTTAGTTTGCTAAAGCTACCAGAAAGCAATATAGCAGAAATGGGCTGGGTTTTAACAATGGGATTTATGAACTTTCAAGTTTACAGTTCTGAGGCCATGAAAATATCTAAATCAAGGCATCAGCAGGGTGATGCTTTCTTCCTGAAGACAGACTGCTGGCAATCTGGACTCCTCTGTCACATGGCAAGACATGTGGCAGGATCTGCTGGTCCTTCTCTCCCAGGTTTCATTACTTTCAGCTTCTGGATGCTTTATCTGCAGCTTTCTTTCTGAAGTTCTGTGTATATCTCTTTTAGCATCTGTGGTTTCTGTCTATTTCGTGCTCTTATAAAGGCCTCCAGCAAAAGTATTACGGCACACCTGAGGTATGCCTTAACTGAAATAACGTAATCAAAAGGTCCCACCCACAATGGATTTGCACCCACAAGAATGGATTAGGTTTAAGAACATGTTCTTTTCTGGGATCTGTATAGCTTCAAATCATCACAAGAAACTGAATAAAAAAAGAAAAAAGAGAAAGCGATCCAGTAAAAAAAGAAAAGCAAATACTTGCATATTAATAATATATTATTTACTGTATAAAACAAATTATGGATATGACTCCAATCAATTGGTATTATCAGTATATGGAAATGGGTTTCTCTCATCTATAAGAGGAAAATAATTTTCAGAATGACTCAAAAGTAATGTCCAACACAATGCTGCTGACAAAAGTTATATCTAAGCAAAGAGGTTGAAAGGCTAAAAAATGAAAGGAATGACAAAAATTTTACTGGCAAATGTTAATGCAAACGCAAAGAATAGGACGAAGATTACAAGGGATGGAGGGAGAGGCAGAAGCAGTCTTGATATTTGACAAAACAGAACTTAGACAAAAAAGCATTAACAATGCAAAGAAGGGTATTTTATAAAATAAAAGGTTATGATTCACAGAAAACAGAAGTCATTAAGATGTATACATCAGGGCGGCTGCCGTGACTCAGCAGGCAGAGCTCCGACCTGCCGTGCTGGAGGTCTGGAGTTCGATCCCTGGTGCCTCCTGCCCATATGCAAATTAAAAAAAAAAAAAGATGTATACATCAGATAATTCAATAACACATTCATAAAGTAGACAGAAATAGAGACATTATAAATGAATATTAAAAAATTCAAGTCAGGTAATCAGACAAAAATTAGGACAGATAAAGGTGTGTGCTAAGGATATTAGAGCATATAGATATTATCGAAATCTATACTCCCACAGTAGAGAGCTTATATTTTATTTTTATAAAAGTACATGAAGATCAAATGCATCAATAAAATCCAGAGATTAGAAATACTACAAACAAAATTCTCTAAATGCAAAGAAATAGAAATTAAAACAAAGAATTTTTAAAAAGTAATAACCTGAAAATTTATGAACTGAAAATTCTATTAAATAACAAGTAAATTTCAGATTTGTTTGTGAATAACAATAAAATGTTTATTTGTGGGCTACAGATAAAACAATTGTCAAAGGAAAACATAGCATCAAATATTTATAATAAAAATCTTAACTAAAAAGTTCAGAAATAAAATAACAGTGATAACAAAATGTCAAGCCCATGAGACAAGAGTGAGAAAAAAAGAGAAAATGAGAGAATATATAAAAGAAATAGAAATTTGAAAAAAAGACTACAGACCAATCTCACTTATGCATATCCACTGAAAATCCTAAATAAAATAGCAGCGAACAGAATCCAGTATATTCTGAAAAGAGAATAACACATCATGACAAAGCAGTATTTATTCCAAAAATAAGAATGGTAACATATTAGAAACTAATGAGAAAAATCATTTTACCTTCATAATTGCAGAAATGGCATTTGACTACATTTGATGAAAATTCACATTAAAACAATAGATAAAATCAAAATCTGTGGATATTTCCTCAATAAGACAATGTAAACATACATCAGAGTAGAAAATTGTGTGAAGATTCTGGAGTAGGTAGCTCTAAGATTCAGTCCTTCCACCACAACAACTATTAAATACTTAGGAACAGCCTGAAACCACTATTTTGAAATTCTAGAGACAATTAGAACACTGTATAGCATCCAGGGAAAAGTGGGAGAAAGAAGCTGGTAAGTTACAATAAAGATCAGAAAGTTGCTCTCTCCCTGATACCCAAGACCCTACTCTTGTGACAGGTCACCATAGGGTTTAGCCTGTGGCTAACTCGTTGACGACAGAATGGAATATAAAATTCCTCTTCCTGAAGACCAAGTTTGGGCATGGCTGATCACTGATCATAGCTTTTCATTAGTGATATCAGATCATTGGAAGCCCAGCTCTGAGGATAGAAATTGATCCTTTACTCAATGGATACAGGTGGTTGCAGAGGAGACATTTAAAAAAACAGCACTCTTCCTCAAGAACGAAGGGCTGCATTTTCTGGGCAGGTCAAGAAAGTTCAGCTTTGGGAAGCAGTGGGGGACACTCCTGGAACGCTTCCTGATTCTCTCCCCATTTGGGCATTTGGAGCTGGTTTGTACTCCCTTCCTGGGTCCCTGGCCCTGTTCCATCTGGGAAAGGCTGACTTGGTTACCCCCTTCTGCTGTACCCCCCCTCCCAGGATTTCACCTCCGGGTGAAAGCAGATTGAAACAAGGAAAGAAATTATACAGGCTGACAGCCTGAAGCAAAGGCTTGCCTGCTTTAAACACACAGGAAAGGAAGGGTTGTATGTAATTATAAATGTCAGTATTATTGTAGTGCATTGTTTGGTACATAATTCCACTTCTTAATTCCTACAGGTGCTAAAATGCAAGTGCATCAAAAGTAATGATAATTCTATGGAAATGCAATGTACAAAGATATAAAAAAGCTGTAGGGATAGAGAATTATGGGAAAAGTATATATGTATGCTATTGAAATCAATTTTGTATCAAATCAAATGCAAATGTTATATATTTAGGATGTAAATTTTAACCCCACGGTTACCACAAAGAAAATATATGAAAAATATATCCAGATAGATTAGAGAAGGCACTCAACATTATACAACACTAAGGACCAAATAAATACGAAATGTAGGCATTAACAGAAGAATTGAAGGGTGAAAAATCTGTAAGATTTCCAAAGGCTAAATAGCAAAACAGGAGAAGAAAGTCCTGCACTGTTCTGACTTTAAATGTAAATGAATTCAACTTTACAGTAAAAAGGCAGAGATTGGCAGAGAAAAAGATGCCACAAGGCAAGAAAATTGCAGACCAATATCTCTTATGGATATAGATGTAAAAATCCTCAACAAAATACTAGCAAACGAAATCCAACAGCGCATTAAAAGAATTATAAGCCATGATCAGGAAGGATTTGTTTTTCCTCAACACGATAAAGAGCATCTATGAAAAATCAACATCTCTCATCCTATTTAATACTGAAAGACTGAAAGCTTTCCCTCAATGATATGAACAAGGTAAGGATGCTCACTGCTCTGGTTTGAAATTATTATGTACCACAGAAAAGCCATGTTTGAATGCTGATCCAATCTTGGGGATGCCAGACCTATTGTTTAGGGTGGTAAGCTTTGATTGGATTGTTCCCATGGAGATGTGATACATCCAATTTTGGGTGTGGTCTTTTGATTAGATGGAGATGCGACTGCCTAGCTAAGGTGGGTCTTGATTAGTTTACTAGAGTCCTTTAAAATGGGAAACATTTTCGAGAAACATCCGATACAGAAGCTTGGAGAACAGTTGCTTCAGCACTGACAGAGACACAGATGTTTGGAGATGCTTGGTGTATTGACAGAGGGAACAGATGCCTCACATGGGCAGAACCCAGCAGACATCACTTTGTGCCTTCCCATTAGAGGCTAAGCAAGACAGAACCTGGAGAAAGCCAAAGGGAAAGCAAGAAATAAAACCCAGCCCCAGAGAAGCCAGGTGAGGAACCCCCATAGGAAACAGAGGCTGAAAGCAATGGAGCCCAGGAGCAAGGGACCAGAAGATGCCAGCCACATGCCTTCCCAGCTGGCAGAGGTGTTCCAGATGGCATCAGCTTTTCTTGAGTGAAGGTAACCTCTTGCTTGTGCCTTAATTTGGACATTTTCACAGCTTTAGAACTATAAACTTGCAACTTAATAAATTCCCCTTTTAAAAGCAATTCCATTTCTGGCATATTGTATTCCAGCAGCTTTAACAAACTAAAACACTCACCGTATTCACTGTTATTCAATATTGGACTGGATATTAGGCAAGAAAAAAACACATCCGAACTGGAAAGAAAGCGATAAAACTTTCCTTATTTGCAGATAACATGAGCCTATATATATAGAAAATCTTGAAAAATCCACAACAAAGTTCAGAATTGTGGAACTTATATCTTATTCAAAGATACATATTGAATTCATCAAGTTGGTGGGGTACAAGATTAATACCCAAAAATCAGTGTTGTTTCTATACATGAGCCATGAACTATCAGAAGAATAAATCAGTAAAAATTCCCATTTACAGTGGCAACCAAAGAATCAAATATTTAGGAATAAATCTAACCAAGGATGTGAAGAACTTGTAAACAGAAAACAGTAAGCATTGCTAAAAGAAATTAGAGAAAATTTAAGTAAATGAAAGGGCAGTCCGTATTCATGATTGTAAGACTAAATGTTGTTAAGATGTAAATCCTACCCAAGTCAATTTATAGATTTTATACAATACCAGTCAATCCAACAACCTTATTTGCAGAAATGGAAAATCCAGTCATCAAATTTATATGGAAGCTGTAGCAACTTCATTATGGCAATATAAGACATCCTCTGCAAAGTCTCCACTCAAAGTCACCTAATAAAAGGAAAAATCCCACTTGCTTGCAACTTTGGAAAGGGACTGGAAAAGGGCCCCACATATAGTGAATTGAAGAAAAAGAATAAAATAACACCAAAAACAGATAGATGATTTATGTCATAGACACTACCAGTCTGGACCACTTCCCTTCATTTGGTCCCATGCAGTTTAAGAGTCACACAGAGGTAACACGTCCTGGGTTCCTTCTGCCACAGATTCAGACCATAGAACAAGTTACTGCAGCAAGTTAGAAACCCATGCACATTCGGGCACGGGGATCCAAGCCCTCAGAGACCCAGGGTACAACACATGAGCACTGCATTCAATGGGGCCCCAAGGAAACAAAAGAGACCATTGCAGAGCTTTTGGTAAGAGGTGCACACACCCTATCCAGTCTCTGTTTTCTGGAACACCTAAATGTCAAATGGACCTTTCTGGATGGACCCCATACGATCCCTGGAGCAGGATACCCTAATGGGGAAGAAACCATATGTAGAAAAGTCACATAGAAAAAAAGGGGGAAGTAGGTACTAAATTAAGACAGTACAGGTCCCAGAACCAAAAAGACTGATGAAACAGGGGCACTGAGTGATGTGGAGAATTTAAATCAATCATAGGAAATGGGGAGAAAATTCTGCACGAAACCCAAAGAACAGGTCAATATTCCCAAAGAAGGAAGAGAAGAAAGGAAGCATTCTTCTGGAGGTGAAACACACGTGCATGAAAGGGCAATCTTAAAAATTGTGCCACATATTCTGGGGAAATTCAGGTGCAGAATACCTGAAAAACTCTGAAAAGTTACACTGGGCTTCTCTAAAGGTCCAAAATAAGTCAGACCAAGCACCAAAGAAGAGGCTTAATAAGAATCCAATCAATGATAGGCAAGAGGGACAAACTGGCCCTCAGAGTTAGCACATCACAATAATAATATGACCAGACATCAGCAAGAAAATTATGTCATACTAAGAAACAAGAAGATTTGGCTCAGCTAAGGGAACAAACTAAAACTTCAGAGAACACACAAAATTTGAAACAACTAAACAAAGTTGAAACAGATATAAATCAATTCAAGGAGATGAAGGAATATATGCATAGAAATAAACTGATGGTGTATATAGAGCTAAAGAATATCAAGAAGACAGTGTGTGAGCAAAAAGAATTTGAAAGTTTAAAAAGAAACAGAAATTATGGAGATGAAAGGCACAATAATAGGTATTAAAATACACACTACAGGCATACAACAGCAGATTTGAACAGGCAATGGAAAGAACCAAAGAACAAGACAGGACAATCAAAAGCACAGTCAGAAGACTGATAGAGAAAAGAATAGAAAAAAATTGAGCAACGTCTCAGGGACTTGAGTGACAAAAGGAAGCATAAAAGCATGGATATCATGGATGTCTCAGAAGGAGAAGAGAAGGGGGAAAAAAAGCAGAAAAAATATTTGAAGAAATAACACCCACAAATTCACTAACTCTTATGATATAAATATACATGTCCACGAAGTGCAATGTACTCCGAACAGTATACACCTGACAGACCTACTCGAAGTCACATACTAATAAGAAGTTTAAACGCCAAACATAAACAGATAATTCTGAAAACAGTAAGATATAAGCAATTCCTCTCACACACGGGATCCTTGATGAGAATATATGTTGATCTCTCATCAGAAACCATGGAGGTGAGAAAGCACTGGTATGATATATTTAAGGTACTGGAAGAGAAACACTACCTGCCAAAAATTCTTTTTCCAGCAAAACTGACCTTCAAAAAAGTGAGAGAAAATTTAAAACAATCACAGATAAATAGAAACTGAGTTCATCAACATAAGACCTTCCTTACAAAAATTGCTAAAGAAATGTCTTCAGGTTAAAAGGAAAAGAGAAGGGAGTGGCTTGGAGCAGTATGAAGAAGTGAAGATATTCAGTAAAGGTAATTAAATGGGCAAAAGCAAAACCCAATAGTACCATATCCTCAATATGCAACTCCATTCTTTACTTCCTATAAAAGTCAGAATACAATTAAATAAGAATAGTAATATTTCCTGATATAAATATGCAAAATATAAAGAGATAATGTGGAACAAAACAACAGGTGGGGGAAACAGTGATATGGGAGCAGAGAATGGGCACACTATAGAAGCTAACTGGTTTTCAAATTAGTTGATTATAGATGTAGGTTGTATAATACAAGCACCAGGTTGACCATAAAGTATTTTAAGAAGGAACATAGATAGAAAAGAGAAAGGGACCAGTCACATTCATGACAAAAGATCAACTGTACAGAACAGGTTGCTCAAAAAAGGAAAAGAGAGACAAAAAAAAAGTATAACATATGAAAATCAAAGGATAAATGGCTGAAATACTGCCCTTACAGTATTAATGATGAATGTTAATGGTATTAAACTCCTCAATCAGAAGACACACATTGGCAGAATGGATAAAAAAAAAAAAAGTGTGATGCACCTATATGCTGTCTACAAAAGACTCACCTTAGACCCAAAGACACAAATAGGTTGAAAGTGTATGGTCAGAAAAAAATATCCCATGCAAAGAGTAACCAAAAAAGAGCTGGGGTAGCTATACTAATATCAGACAAAATAGACTTTAAATGAAAAACTGTTATGAGACAAAGAAGGACACTATATATTAATAAAATGGGTATCCATCAAGGACAACAATCATAAATACTTATGAACCTAACCATGGGGCCCCAAAACACATGAGGCAAACACTGGTAAAACTGAAGGAAAAAATAGACATCTCTTCAATAATAATTGGAGACTTTAATACACTACTCTCATATAGACAGAGAAAGAATAAGGAAATGAAAACTTGAATAATATGATAAATAAACTGTTTTTTAACATACATATACAGAAATTGCACCCCAAAACAATACATTTTTCTCAAGTGCTCATGGATCATTCTCAGGATAGCCCAAATGTTAGGTCACAAAACACATCCCAAAAATTTTTTAAAGATTGAAATTACAATACAAAGTACTTTCTCTGATCATAATGGAATGAAACTGGTAGTAAATAACAGGTGGAGAACTAGAAAATTCACAAACATATGGAAGTTTTAAAAGGCACTCTAAAACAATTGTGGGTTGTGGTAGTTAGATTCAGTTGTCAACTTGACCAGGTGAACGTGCCTAGTTTTGTTGCTGCGGACATGAACCAATGGTACGTGAACCTCATCTGTTGCTGATTCATCTGCAGTCAGCTAGGAGGTGTGCCTGCTGCAATGAATGATGTTTGACTTAATTGGCTGGTGCTTAAATGAGATAGCACAA
>PVIY010057671.1:0-12773 GCA_004026745.1 Myrmecophaga tridactyla
CAAAATAAAACTATAGAAATTAAAAGTGGAAAAAGACACAATTGTCAAAGAAGGTGTTTTCCCCTTGGGTGAAAAGGGGTGACTGTTCTGAATTTAGGAATCCGTTGGGCATGATCCTAAATGGTTGGGCATGATCCTAAATGGTCCTAAATGAATGCGAAGGAAGAAGGCAGTTCTGGCACCAGCTCTATCATCCAGGGCCTGTGATTGTCCCAGCGGCCACGTGTTTGATTTTAACTTTGATTAACAGAAAACAAGCTGGGTTGGAGACATTGGGTATCTAGTGGGGGGGCTGCTGCAATGAGAAATGGTAAAAGCCACTGGACCCTGTTGCTATAGCAATGGCACAGCAAAGCTATTTAGTTGTTAACTCCTGAAAGAAAAGGCAGGACGAAAATTAGTGTAAAGTTATAGTACAATTTGGACTGTGGGTATTTAACCTCTTCCCCCTCCTTGCTCCTAAGAGTATGCTCAGCATGTTTCCAGCTAGCTATAACCACATCCTCTTTCTTGTAGTCTAAGAGTGCAGTTATTTAAGGACGAACCCTAGCGCAGCCCTTTCAAACTGTTTTGTGCATTTGAATCACTTAGGGATGGTGTAAAAATGCGGAACCTGATTCAGCAGGCAGGGCAGGGGTGGGACTGGGGTGCTGCACTTCTAACAAGCTCCCTGCTGGGAATCCTCCTGGTCTAGCACGGTACCTGGTACAGAAGGAGCGGGTATTCAGAGCTGCTGTCTGAATGAATGCACAAGTGGGCAAATGAATGAATATTGGTTTCAGTCACATGTTTAAACTGGTTATGCATGGTAAAACATTGGAACATTATGAAAAAGCAAAGTTTCCTTCTTCTCTGGGCTTCCAGCCTCCTGTTGACAAGTTTTTATTTATTTTATTTTATTCTTCCATAAATTATTCTTAATATGTATCTTTATCCTTCCATAAATTATTAATGTTTCTCAATCCTTCCATAAATGATTGTTAATATGTATCTTTATCCTTCCATAAATAATTGTTAATATGTATCTTTTCCCTTAGCACAAATGGGAGTAAAATATGAAAATTATTCAATGTCCTATGTAGTTTGTTCTCTTCATATATGCAACAGAGATTGTTTCATATCTGCATACGTAGACTTAATTCATTCCTTTAAACAGCTTGCATAGTATTCCATTTCAAAGATATTTCATTATTCCCCTATTGCTGGGCTTTTCCAATTTTACAAGTATTTTGCTATTTCAAATTATGCTGCAGTAAAAACCCTAGTATATATGTATTTGGGCTGCTGGATTCTTTTATCCGGCACATCTGAAAGTTATTTGTTGGATAAATTCTTAGATATGGAATAGCTCTGTCAAATAGTGTGTGTGTTTTTATGTTGATGAAAACATAATTGCACCAATTTACACTCCCATCAACATTTTATTTCCCCATACTTAAAATTTTATGCACTATCCATTTTTAACCTTGTCAATCTGATAAGTGAAAACATCTTGTCCTTATTTTATTTCATTAAATATGAATGAGATTAGGATCTTTTCATGTTTCTATGCCATTATATTGGCTAGTAAAGTGTTATTCTATTTAGGAAAGGAATCGATTTCTGTATATTGATTTGAGAACCAACAGCCTCACTGAATTCTCTTATGGTTTCTAATAGCTTTCTTCAGTTGACTCCTTAAGTTCTCAAGTTAGGCACTCATAGCATTTGGAAATAATGATGATTTTGTCTCTTCCTTGACAATTTTTAAACCCTTATTTCTTTCTCTTATTGATTCGTACTCTAGAAAAAATAGCAGACAACAGCGGTGAGTGTGGCCTCCTTATCTTACTCCCGACTAGTAGTTTAGTGGGCTTTCATCATTAAGAATAAGGTTGACACAGAGAGCACACAACCACGTGAAGACAGAGACGGCAGTTGGAGAGATGCATCTACAATCCAGGGCATACCAGGATACTGGGAGAGAGGCATGAAACAGATTCTCTCAGAGTATCCAGAAGGAACCAGTCCTGCTGACACCTTAATCTTGGAGGTCTGCCTTCCAGAACTGGCCAAGTGCTTTCGGGGCAAAAAAAGTCCTTGGAGATTATGATATCAAAGTGAAAAAGGCAGAATTTTCTGAGCTCAACCTGGTGGTCCAAGCAGACGGGACCTATACCATAGGTATGCATGTACTCTAGAATGCGTGAAGGTTGTCCAGTCCTTCCAGCCAGAATTCATGCTCATCCGCCAGCATGCATCCGGCATGACAGGGAATGGGGACTTTTGCCACCAAATCGTTGGCACATAGTATGCAGCCTCCCAGCTTTGATTCACTGGGATCCATTTACAACTTCTGTGACAAGCCTTGGGGATTTGCCCAGCTGGTGATCATCTATAAGACACTAGGAGGAGAAAAGTTCCCACTCATTGAACAGACTTACTACCCCAACTACAAAGAGATGCTGCCACGGCCCATGTTTCCTGGGGGGGATTGGCCACGCTCATGCAGGCATGGGCAAGGTCAAAGTGGAAACTGCTATGGCTTCCAGGCCACTGCTAGCATGGAGGCCCTCACCCAGAACTATGCCATGGCAGAGCCTTTCACCAATGCCAAGTACGACATCTGGGTCCAGAAGATAGGGCAGCAACCGCAAGGCTTACACGAGGGCATCTATCTCAGGGAACTGGAGGATGAGCGCTGGCTCTGCAGTGCTGGAGCAGATCCCCACATCAGACAGGTACAAGTTATGGGTGGGGGCCTGGGCACCTGTGCTATTAAAGCAGTACATGGCGAAGATGGGAAAGACTATATTTTGAGGCATGGACTGCGGGATACTTCTGATTGGGGAATACCAGGTGGGGCAGACAGCTCAGCACTAGTTGAACTAGTCATCAACAAGAGGAACCAGCTGCTATCCAGGACCCTTCACCACCCAGTAGGCACAGAATGGAACACTTAAGGATCCAGACTCCCCGAAGATCCCACCGCAGTGGTCACCGCCGCCAGGCTAGTGATACGTCAGAGTTTCTCGAGTGTCAGGTGTCCGTCCTGTCAGGACAGTCCACCCGAGATGAAAGCCTGAGAAAAGTGAATTATCCTGAGTCACACAACCAAAGTTCTAAGTCGGCTCCCTGCAGCACATGTCAAGTTTAGAGCACCTGGGGCAGAGCTGGCTCTCGGAACAACAGGCGAGATCAGCCCACATATCTGCTTAGGATTTCTCTGCAGTGGAAACACTGGGACAGGAACCCACTGAGAGATATCAGAGATAACGTTTCTTTTTTAAGTGTTGATGCTTCCTATTAGACAGGAAACTTCATAGATAATTTTAAAGAAGCTACACTTTGCTTTCAACTGAGAGCGAGAGAAGACGGTTTAGAAGAATTTGCAGGTCCTGCACCCTCCTCCTCGACTGTGCTCTGGCTTTATTTCCCAGTCGTGATTGGAAAAGGGTCTGTCACTAACTTTCCGTCAAGATGTTCTCTGTAGAACTTGGGGCCAGCACCAACTCCTAAGGGAAGTGGAAAGGTTACAGAATGTCTCAGAAGAAGCCCTTCCCTCAGCTCTGTCCTTTCAATCCCTAAGTGTGCTGATCCATTAAAGTCCAAACTTTCAGTGGGCCCATGTTTGCCTTCCATGCCCTGCCTTGGCCTCTTGTGGGCACCTCCGTAAAAGCTAGGGGTGAGCCAGCTGCAATGGGAAAAAGAAAGAGGTGTGTATCCAACTCCTGTGCGTGCGACTCTGAGCAATGAACAACTGCAAACGAAGCATTTAAAACCTGGAACTCTGAGGGTGAGGGTGTGGGAGATTTGCGGCACTGATGAGCAAAAGCAAAGTAACATTTCAGCAGGCCAGACATGTGCACTTTCTTTCCATTTAATAATTAGAAAGGAATTAATTCTCCCTGCTGTATTCAGTGCTGTCTGGCTATCGGTGCTTCTAGCGAAAAATACCCTGGAGAAAATCCCAAGCTTCAAAACCCTTGTCTTTTCTGGCCAGGGGTAAAGAATTCCCTCTTTCCCTGCAGTGATTTTTTTTCCCCAGTGGCTCCTCATATTCTAAAATGATTATTAATTAAATTTAGTTTCTCTGGTTGATGTAGTAGACAGATTTCTTTCTCACGTTGAAATCAAGGATCTGCGTACATGTTAGTCAATTGTCAACGGATACCTGAAATACATAGACAGAGGAGAACTTGGAATCCACGCAGTGTCATGGGACTGCAGTTATTATGGTGAACGCATTTCTTCAAGTGCTGCAAAACTAGAGGAGATTATCTGCAAGTTAACAGAGAAGACAATTTCACTCCTCTCATACATCTGTGGAATGCTGCTGGGTAAGAAATAAGAATTGTTTGTCCAAAGCCAGAAAAAAGCCAGTATTCTGCCTCTGATAAACGTCCAACATTTATCTTGGGTCAGAATATCTCTGTGCAGACAAGTTTTAGCCTGTGTCTTGGAAGTCCTGGCTAAATCCCGGGAGACAAGATCAGAAAGATAAGGTAGAGAAAGGTTTACGTAGATAGACTCTGCAGTCAGGCTGCTCAGGTTGCAATTTTACTAAGTGAGAAACTTTGGGCAAGTTAATCCTTTTGTACTTCAGTTATCCCATCTGGAAAACGGGACACTAGCAATTTCTTCCTTGGAGGGGGGTGGTGAGGATTAAATTCTGCTTGTAAAGGGCTTAGAAGGGTGCCTGGCATATAATGAGCCCTCTGTACATGTTTATTAAATATGTAAACAAAATTTTTAAAAAAGAATAATGCAGACTTTTGGTTTGAGGTGAATTCTTGTTTACTTAAAGAAATGACTGTTTTGTTAAGAGTTTTTCTCAATTGCTATTTTATAAAGCATTTTTTTATCAAAAATGATAATGATAATGAATGAGCTATCAAAAACATTTTCAATATTGAGCCCTCTTTTAGCTGCTGGAATTAGCCACCTGGTCTTTTTTTTTAATGTGATGTTGCTTTCCATTTGCAACTATTTTGTTAGGATTTTGTATTGGTCTTCAAAGTGAAATTCATCACCATTGTTCTTTCCTATGCTTCATCAGATTGCAAATCCATATTACGCTGGCTTAAAGCAAGATGTGTAAGGTTTCTTTCTTACTCCCCCAGTACAGTTTAAGGAGTTTGGGGATTCTCTTTCCCTTCAAGTTTTATAGAATTCAAACGTTTTGAAATAGAAATAGACTTGTAAAATTATAAATGTCAGCAGTGAAGTGATTACATATATTCAGAATAGAAAAATGTGCAGCTGTTTAAACCATCTAGGCTGGTGACTTCAGGCAGGTGGGAAGGGGTGGTTTTTGGCAAGTCCCTTGTTTTATTCCATGACAACCCTTCAGGTTGGTTTAGGTTTTCTACCTATTCTACAATCAATTTGGGAAATTTACATTTTCCTAATAAGTAATAAGGTGTTTACAGATTTATTTACACAGAGGTAAGTAAACCACCTTCTTAAAGCTCGTTTAATTCCCTCTGTATCTATGATTATTTTACCCATTCTCATTTCTAATTTTGTGTAATTGTGCTTTCTCTCCATATCTTGATATATACGTATTTTTTCATTTTATCTATCTCATGATTTTATATTCTAATATTCTAGTTTCTGAGCCAGAAATTTGTTTCCACTTTCATAAATCCTTTCATTTATTGTCCTTATGTTTACTTTTCATTATTTTTATAATTTCTTGGATTGAAATATTTATTAATTAACATTCATTCCTTCATCTTTAGTAGCATAAGGCTCTGAGGACAGTTTTCACTGGATCCTCCAGATCTGTGCTGTCTCAGCACCTACTTGTCACATGTGACTAGTCATATACAGATTTTAATTAATTAACATTAAATCAAATTAAAAATCAATTCCGCAGTTGCACT
The DNA here is from genome assembly GCA_004026745.1 of Myrmecophaga tridactyla. NCBI lineage: Eukaryota > Metazoa > Chordata > Mammalia > Pilosa > Myrmecophagidae > Myrmecophaga > Myrmecophaga tridactyla. The sequence goes on from PVIY010057671.1 coordinate 5,868, forward strand.
AGCCACGTTTCAAAGGTTCCACCGGGTGGCTGGTGAACATCACAGATGTAGAGCATTTCCTTCATTGCCAAAAGTCTTATGGGACAACGATGCAAAAGAAGCAAGTACATGGTTGTACTGGTTCAAATACCTACAGTCACAAGCGACAAAAAATAAACTCAATCTCATTTAAGCCTTAAAGGAAACTCTTCAGTCCCAGTACCTTCAAAGCCCTGAGTACAGCTGGTGCCAGCATATCTTTGTCACTATGTTATATCCCCCCATCTCTTGGTTCTGTTTGTCTCAGCTTGCTCAAATGATATCATCAGGGTTCTGTCTCCCTCTCCCTCTCTCATTTCTGCTTCTCTCTATTTGGCTTTTCTCTGCTCAGCTTAGCAATGTAGCATAACATCTGTGTTAGTCAGGGTTCTCTAGAGAAACAGAACCAACAGGAGAGATCTGTAAATACGAGATTTGTAAAGGTGTCTCATGCAACCGTGGAAATGGAAGAGTCCAAAATCTGCAGGGCAGGCTGTGAAGCTGGCAGCGCTGATGATGGGTCTGGATGAATTCCACAGGCGAGGTTTACTGGCTGAAGAAGCAGTGAAAGAGTCTCTCTTTTTCTTTAAAAGTCTTCAATTGATTTGATTATCTCGCTGTGGGAGACACACCTTAGTTGATCACAGATGTAATCAACCACAGCTGCAATCACCTGACTGATGATTTAATACATCAGCCTTCCCATTTACCAACCAGCCATGAAATAGCCATACAGCCACAATCAGGCCAGTGCTTGCCTGACCAGACAACTGGGCATAATCATGTGGCCCAGTTGACACCAGAACCTGACCATCACACCATCTGAAACCGTGAGTCCTGAAGTCTGACTTTCTCAGTGTGAATCCTTCTTCCATTATGCATGTAAGTAGTTTATACTACTTTACCCCTCTGTAACTCAGTTTTCTCATTCGTAATACAGGGATATAATAGAACCTATCTCATAAAGTTATTGCCCAGGGTAAATGTGATAAAGCATACACAGCATTTCACACAATTCCTCACACATAATAAGTAGCCAAAAAAGACCAGCTATTTTGTTATGGAGGCCTGTACTCGCCATATCTCGGGCTACAGAGTCACATGACCCAAACCTAGCTTTCCCAGCAGACAAGACACAGTCTGCTCCATTAGCTGGAAAATCTCAGCCAGGTGTCTGATCAGCCTAACTTGGGTCTTTAAGTAATCACTATGATCCAAGGTGTGGGTACTCTTACATTTCCACGTCTGAGTCATGTGCGCCATTTCTACGCCCAAAGTAATATTGGGCACCATGATTTCCAACCCCATCAAAACAGCATAGCTTGAGGCAGAAACAGTTTTCCAAAGAAACATGGGATACTTTTACCAGAAGAATATGGAAAAGCATGCTGAATAGTCAAAAACTATCAGAGGCTACTACATCTCACCCCCTTGAGTCCCCAACATTTGCACACACATGCATGCTTGTGTACATGCATTTCTTCCTAGGCATAAAAGTTTTTGAATGCCCACATAGCACAGTACAACAATCCTATATACATCGAAAATACACAAATACTTCTCAAAGTCACACCCAAGCATTGCACCTAGCTGCATACCCAACAGCCCTGAGCACCGTACAGTTCTCTCAGTCAGGTTTGGAAATGGGTCCTAATGGTGGGGCGACCTAAGCCCGAATAATACACAACCCCTCCCAAAATACAATGGTGGAGCAATAATGATAAAAGGACACACACACATGTAGTTGTTGGAAAAAGGAGAAAACAGCAATCAAATTCACCAATCAATAGCATCAGCCATATTCTATGGAACGAGGAATCTGTTATCTGGCCATGGGGTGAATTTCTTGGTGAGTCACTGTGGCTGAGAAAATCTTCCTTGTCCTTTGTTCTCCATGGCCATGTCTTGATGGGGTTTAGGGAAGGATTCCTCTTCTGGAGGACATATGGCGTTAGATACTTGTTTTCTTTGATGTGACTAAGGGACCTTGGGAGTGGCCTTTGGATTTGTGCCATCACAGACTCAGTAGCCAGATTGGGGGTATTATGCCAGACAATTCCTTTAAATCATTGTCTTCTGCAGAAAATTTGTTTTTGATATCTCTTTTGGACTGGAATTCACAGAGTAGAAAACCTGCCAAGCTATTGTCTATTGTCATTAATGTCACTTTAAAATAAGTCTTCTGTGTGTGCACAGGTGGTTCAGTGGTTAGAATGCCCACTCAGGAGACCCAGGTTCGATTCCCAGACCATGCACCCCCCCAAAAAAAAACAATAATAATAAGTCTTCCAGAAAATGTGTACTGAATGACTTTTGGAAAATAAACTGTTGGGGTATTCTTAGATTGAATCTGAATTTTTTTTGAAAAAATTTTAAAAACAACTTGAAGTTTTAAGTGCATGTGAAAACAGCACAATGGAAATACTTCCTAAGATATACAGAGCTTAGTTCCTTCACAGTCACATGCAAGCAGAAAACCCAACCACTCTCCAGAAGTTTAATGAGGAATAAAGATCTACTTTTTGTATAATACGAGAAGACAGGCATAATCATGATTGTACTGCCAACCATTTCTGCCAACATAATTCAGAATCAGAGTTAGGCAGTGCCCTGTTTGAAAAAAATAAAGTCAAAGTATCAAACTTTCGGGCTCTGTCTCTGAAACTGGAGTTGAAACTTCATTCGTATGTATAGAGACCAATTTAACCACCCATTCTTAATCATATATGGGTGTCTACATAGAATCAATAAATAAGTTCATAAGTACATGAAGTAATCAAACTTCCATAGGATGGGTATATTCTCATTTGACAGGTCAGGGTTTCTGGCTACACACAACAGAGACTGAGTCCAGCTGGTTAAATAGAAAAGGAATTAATTAAAGGTTATTGCATTGCTCTCTGAGCTATTACAAGAGCTGAGGCTTGATTCTAAGATTCCTGTTGATGCAACCCCCTTTGCAGCTGCTGCCATCACCGCCTTACTGATGCTACTGCACCCTGCACTCACTGCCCTCCCTGAAAGCCAGAGGCCTCAGCAGCACCTGCATTAGCAAAACAGATTCCACCCAGGCTTCTTCCTCGTGCTGCTCTCTTTCAAACCGAAGTCTCAAGTTGGTGAGTCTGATGAATAGAGATCAGGTTGTATGCTTGCGTCCTAGCAGCAAAGCAAGCTGGGAAAATGAGTTTTTAAGGGATCTCCCTTAGGGAAAAGATAGGACCCATAAGGCTGGGAATTCCCTAAATGTAGTATTATGGCTCAAAGATTCTAAATTCCACAAAATGGGGACAATACCCACTGCAGTCATCAAACTGGATTTCTCAGGCAAAAAAATCCACATCCACATCTAGAAATTTGAATTGGATAATTGCCACAATTCTATAACTGTAGGAGTTGTAGATATCAACTCCCAGAAGCCCACAAACTATTTCATGGATAAGTGCAACTGAGGCCAAGAAATGTCTCTCTACCTGCTACCCTAAATTTGTATTAAGTTGACCCTAAAAAACCATTTGAGGATCAAGATGTTACAGCAGTGGGTCATGAGAAAGTAAGGTGAGAGCAAAACAAAGTTTCAGCAAATGATTCCTTCATTATTTCTGCAGTATAAAAAGTCCCGAAAGGGCAAATTCTTTGTAACTTACACAGCACAGAGGCCAGAAGAGCAGGGGAAGACATCACATTGCAGCCAGTCTCCCAGGGTAGCCAAACACCAGAGATGCAACTCCACACACCCCACTTCATGGAGGGTGTTTGGGTTTGCTAGAGCTGCCGGCATTCAACATACCAGGTGTATATTGGCTTTTACAACAGGGATTTATTAGCTCACAAATTTACAGTTCTGAGGCCATGAAAATATCCAAATTAAGGCATCAACAAGATGATACTTTCTCTGAAGAAAATCTTCCGGCATCTGGGACGCTTCTGTCACATGGGAGGCACATGGCCAGCATGTGCTGGTCTGTCTCTCCTGGGTTTCGGTGCTTTCAGCTTCTGGCTTCAGTGGCCTCTCTGAGTCTCTGTGGGTCCTCTCTTAGCTTCTCTGGGCTTTTCTCTCAACTTCTGCTAATTTCATCTCTTTTTAAAGATTCCAGTAAAAGGATTAAGACCCACCCTGAATGGAGTAGATCACATCTCAACTAACCTCAAATAACCTAACCAAAAATTCCCACCCATGATAGGTCTGCACCCCAGGAATGGATTAAAAGAGCATGGCCTTTTCTGGGGTACATAACAGTTTCAAACCTTCACAAAAGGGAAGAGACCCAAATCTATACCTTTTGAGTGTGGTTTTTATTGCCCTCAGTGGGTAAGGATAGGGTACATTGCCACTGAGAACTCCTGTTCCAAGTACCTTGGATTGCTTGTTCCTGATTTCCAGGTCTGAAGTCTGGGCAGGCCTTTTCATTAGACTTCACTTCTCCTGGTTGGGGAATGGCACACAATAGAAAAGGAGGTGGAGATAGTGGAAAGCCAGAGGAGGTGTCTTAAAATTAATTTTCAGGACATTAAGGGAAAATAGATTTGTGTTGTCCAGGCCACCAGCACACATAAGCAAACCCATTTAGTTCCTCCTTGACTTGTGTCTGTGAAACTGAGGATCACAGTGATTTGTGACTCCCACAGAGAAGATTGAGTTAGATGAAGCTTTGGTGATAGCCACTTACCAGATGTCTTTGATTTTCCTAACACCACTTTTGAATGCACCTCATGCTGAATAAGTTTGGCATAGAAGGATTCTCTGCTCTCATAGAAGAGGGTAGTGAGACATTTCTTCCAGGCAGAGAATTGTGAGAATTTTCTTGGCATTCCTCCTACTGGGTCCTCTATAGACATCTGGTTATCTTCAATGGTATGAGTCACCTGACTGAGAATCTGCCTCTTCTGATCCAATGGGGTCTATGAAGGTCGCTTTCTTTGTGCCTTTTTTCTTTCTTTATGTATCAGGAGCTGCAGTTGAATCTCACCTTTGATTCCTGTGATTGATTCGATGAACTAATTTCTGGTTGGCATCTAGAATGATCTTCCAATGCCTTCACCAAGATGGTGGCAGGTGACCGATCAAAACTTTTCTAGGAGTCTCTCCCTGGGGATCAGAGTCACCACTGATGAGGGAACATTGTCTTCTATCCCAACCCACCCCTGAACATGCCACCCTCCACTGAAAGTATATTAAGTTGTGGTTGATAACTGAGAACATTTGTCAATCCTCCTACAGAGATGGGCTTCGATATGGAAGTGCGATGTTACTTGAAAAAGAGTGGGTCTTCATTTGCATACCATGATGCCTGAAGCCTCTTCTAGAGCATTCTGATCCAAATTTAATACGTAGGTTGAACAGGAACAGGCCAGATTCTAATCCCTACCCACCCCCTCCTCAGTATCACAGACACAAGTCTAGGAGGAACTAAATGGGTTTGCTCATGTATACTGGTGGCCTGGACAACACAAATCTATTTTCCTTTAATGTCCTGAAAATTAATTTTAAAACACACAGCTAAAAGCAACAATCTCCCGCATGCCCCTTCCCACCTCCATATTTTGGCTGATCTGGCATTTACCTCCGTATCACAAAGTAATAAGCTTCCACTACTATTTCTTGATTTTTTTTAATAAAAGACAAATGTTTATACTATTGATTTTTTTGCTTTATCAAATGAGACTGTCACTGCCTAAAACTTCTCACTTCCCTGGGTCCCTCCCCAGCATCCCAATATAGTTATAGTTATATAACTAGAACTCTCTTTTGATTACCATTGTAAATGTGAACAATAAACTAACACTCTATTTCCTGTCCCATCAAATGCTTTCCCCTTTTCAAAATGAGAACTATGATATCTCTAGCTTCCCTACAGCTACTTCCCCCTCCTCTTTTTCTAGCATCTGTACTTTTATCTTTGCATTTTCAACCCCAATAACATTTGCATTCTGTTCTGTAACAAAAATTGAGTTGTATTTGCTTTATCTATGGGATGAGTCTAAATGCTGAAATTCAATAAGTAGTATTTGCATTATTGTGATCATTGTCAACTGCAAAGCCAAGGGTAGGAGATTACTATCCACCCTTCATTGTCCAGCTGCTTCGTTTTCCTGAAATTTATAATTATACTCCATTCTCTATTCTTGTATTTCCAATTTTTTCCCCAGCTCTCCATTCTATCACCTATTCTATCAAGTGTGCCTTACCCTCAGCATTCAGTCTCACAGTGCCACACCCCTGGCCTCCTTACCCCTGATTTTCTGGATTGATTCCTCAGTTTCCTATAACCCAGGTCTTTATTTTCCTTTGTTTCCTCCATCGCCATCTCACAGTAGACTGTCAAATAGCCTCTCAAGAAAAATCAATGTAGAAGGTAATATTTCAGAGTCTCTGTATGTCTGAAAATGTCTTATTCTACCTCCCAATTTCAGTTTGGCTGGGTATAAAATTTTAGGCTGAAAATACTTTTTCCCTCAACCACAGCAACAAATCACAATAGATTGAATTCAGGAGCAGCTATGAGATTCCAGCTGTCTTTTACTAAACCAGACATCGAAAAGATTTACAAGGATGGTGCGATGGTGGCTCAGTGGCAGAATTCTTGCCTGCCATGCTAGAGAGCTGGGTTCAATTCCCAGAGCCTGCCCATGCCAAAAAAAAAAAAAATGCATTAGTTTTCATTAGGATATTATGCATGTTAACATGAAATGAGTTTATTATTTTTTCAATTAATACTTTTTTAACTTTTAAAATAATTCCCCCTCAGAACTTTGAAGGCATTGCTCCATTGTTATCCAGCATTCAATGTGACAAATGAGAGAGCCATTGCTAATTTAATTTTTGTTCTCTTGAGGTGACCTTTCTCTCTCTGTGATCTTCCCAGCTCTTTTGGGTTGACATTTCACAGC
>PVIY010057672.1:0-12775 GCA_004026745.1 Myrmecophaga tridactyla
GGAGGAAAATGGTGAGACAGGAGACGCGAGGAATGACAGCGAGACTGGGTGATGGTCAAGCTGCAAAATTTTATTGAGAGAACAAAGCATATATACTTTTGGGGAGGGGAGGAGTGGTGGGTAAGGAAGTTAGGGACGTGGAGGTTGAGGATTGGCTGACACTGTCGTTGGGGCTAGAGGCAGACCTCAGTTTCACGCCTTGCGCCTGCGTACTGTTTTATTAGCCTGGACAGTGGCGGGAAACGGAGAACAAAGGAGTGGGGAGAAGGAAGAACAAAGAAGTGGGCTCTGCTCTGCCAGCCATGTTACTGTCATTGCTAAACTCATTGCTAGACTCATTGCTAAATTCATTGCTAAACTCATTGCTAAATTCATTGCTAAATTCATTGCTAAACTCATTGCTAAATTCATTGCTAAACTCAGTGTATATCCGTATTGACTGCTCCCAACAAGTGGGGAATTTAAGTCTTCAACTGTTATAGTAGATGTGTCTATTTCCCTTTTCAATGTTTTCGGTGTTTGCCTCATGTATTTTGGAGCATTCTGGCTCAGTGCTCAAATATTTATGATTGTTATGTCTTCTTGCTGAATTGTTCCTTTTGTTAATACATAGCGTCCTGCTTTGTCTCTTTTAACTGTTTTATATTTGAAGTCTAATTTGTTGGATTTTAGTATAGCAATACCTGCTCTTTTCTGATTATTATTTGCATGGAATATCTTTTCCCAACCTTTCACTTTCAACCTGTGTTTATCCTTGAGTCTAAGATGTGTTTCCTGTACACAGCATACAGATAGGTCCTGTTTTTTAATCCATTCTGCCAGTCTATGACTTTTGATTGGTATAGTTTAATCCTTTAACATTTAGTGTTATTACTGTATGTGTAGTACTTTCTTTTACCATTTTGCCTTTTGGATTTTATATGTCATATCTAATTTTTCTTATTTTTACCTTTACTAATAGTCTTCATCTCTATGCTCTTCTCCACACCTCTCTCTCCTGTCTTTTCCTATCTGTCTCTAGCGTTCCCTTTAGTGTTTTTTGCAGAGCCAGTCTCTGAGTCACAAATTTTCTCAATGATTTTTTGTCTGAAAATGTTTTAATTTCCCCCTAATTTTTGAAGGACAATTTTGCTGGATATGGAATTCTTGGTTGGCATTTTTTCTCTTTTAGTAATTTTAACATATCATCCCACTTTCTTCTCACCTCCATGGTTTCTGCTGAGAAATCTAAGCATAGTCTTATTGTGCTTCCCTTGTATGTAATGGATTGTTTTTCTGTTGCTGCTTTCAAGATTCTCTCTTTCTCTTTGATATGTGATGTTCTCATTGGTAGGTGTTTTGGATTGCATCTATTTGGATCTATTCTGTTTGGGGTATGCTGTACTTCTTAGATCTGTGATTTTAAGTCTTTCGCAAGAGTTAGGAAATTTTCAGTGATAATTTCCTCCATTAGTTTTTTTCCTCCTTTTTCCTTCTCTTCTCCTTCTGGGACACCCACAACATGTATACTCATGTGCTTCATGTTGTCATTCAATTCCCTGAGTCCCTGCTCACAATTTTCCATTTTTTTCCCTACATTTTCTTTTGCTTGTTGGATTTCATATGTCCCATCCACCAGTTCACTAATCCTGTCTTCTGCCTCTTGAAATCTGACATTGTAGGTTTCCATTGTTTATTTCATCTCTTATGCTGTGACTTTCATTCCCATATGTTCTGTGATTTGTTTTTCCAGGCTTTTGATTTCTTCTTTTTGTTCATTTCTTCCCTTCTTTATATCCTCCCTCAATTCCTTGATTTGATTTGTGATGAGGTTTTCCATGTCTGTTCAAACATTCTGAATTAATTGTTTCAACTCCTGTATCTCATTTGAATTGTTGGATTGTTTGTCTGATTGGGGCATATCTTCAATTTTCCTAGTATGATTTGTTATTTTTTGCTGGTGTCTAGGCATCTAATTACCTTAATTAGTTTATTCTAGAGATTGTTTTCTCTTTTTTTAACCTAGGATTTTCTTGCTGGATGACTTTGTTATCTATCTATTCTTTGACATTCAGTTCAGCTTATTCTAGACCTTTAGTTAGGTTTTGTTTAACAGATCAGAATTTTTCAGTTCTTGTTTCTTGCTCTACCTGTATTGTGCCCCTCCACACACATTTAGGAGGGTATACTTACATATTATAGACCACAGCCAGATTTTCCCAGACAAACTGGCCTCCTCTCAGGACGAGAGAGTCACCTGCATCAGTTTTCCCTGAAGGTGAGATCCAGAAGGTTGAAAGGCTTTCTTATGAAATCTCTGGACTCTGTGTTTTTCCTATCCTGCTCAGATGTGCACTTTTCTGCCTGCTGGTCCCACCAGCATAAAGTGATGTGGAATCTTTAACTTCAGCAGACTCTCCCTACTGGGGTCCTGGTTGAGACAGAGTAAAGATTGTAAACTGGCTTTAACCACTTCACTTTTCCAGACTCTGGGATTTGAATTCCTTGAGGAAGAGATTCCACCTGAGTTGGGTCCCACCCCTCTCCATGGGAAGGCACAGGCTCCAAACAAAAACTTAAACAAGCTTAATTCTGTCCATGCCTGAGGCATTTGGAGTCTGAGAAGTCTTGCACCTGTATCCAAAGAATAGTCAAGCTGTAGAAATACAGCCACAAAACAGAGAAAGAAAAATCATTTTCAGAGCAAGTACCCCATTCCTCAGGTTCTCCAATCAAGAGCTTAAGTTGGTATGTTGCTCTGTGTATCTCCAAATCCTATATTGCCCATCCTTTCCTTCAGGGCCCAGACCCTTTCAAGTATTATGTGCTATTGGATCCAAAAAAACTTTGTTTTTTTAGTTTTTTTTTCATTTTTCTTTTTCCCTCAGCACTGCCCCTCTCTGGCTGGATCAAAAACCAGCAACCTCCACTTTCACTTGAGGTTCAGCTGAGTTGGGGGTCTATTTTAAGTAGTCACAATTTGTGAATTAATTCCACAATTGGAGCTTGGTTGCACTCACCCCCTACTTCTTTCCTTTTCCCTCTGGGAAGCAGCCTGTGGGGGATGAGCACTGGCCACCACAGCTTGGGGGACTCACTGTTATGGGTGGGCTCACAGCTGGTCCAGCTTGTCCAGACTGGGGTTTCCTGTGTGTCTGGTCACTAATGTGTCCCCAGTAGTTGCTCTGTGCTGTTTCTGTCTATTTATTAGCTGCTCTGGAGGATGAACTAAATCCCACACCTCAAAAGCCACCATCTTGGCCCCTCTTGAAGCACATGCATTCTTAATATATAAACATTCCATACATGGTGTATTATCAATGGCTCACAATATCAACACATAGTTGTATGTTCATCACCATGATCATTTTTTAGAACATTTGCATCACTCCAGAAAAAGAAATAAAAAGAAAAAAGAGAAAACTCTCATACATACCATACCCCTTACCCCTCTCATTGAACACTGATATTTCCATCTATCCTATATATAGGAGATATATATATATATATCTTATTACTCATATCACAGGAATTCCACATAATCCCTCTGGGCAAGGAATTATTGAATGAGCAAACCAGACACTAAGGTCTATGCTCTTGAAACAAAAAGGGGAGATGATGATCAGGAAGATGATGTTTCAAAATTTTGTAAATATCAAAATTGACAAAATTTCTTTCCTGTATATATATATATATCAAATATTAACATTTCCCCCATTACTTATTTATTTTATTCATCTGTTCATACCATGGATAAAAGGAGCATCAGGCACAAAGTTTTCACATTCACACAGTCACATTGTGAAAGCTATATCATTATATAATCATCTTCAAGAAATCTGGCTACTGGAATACAGTTTTACAGGTTCAGGCACTTCTATCTTGCCTAATATACCTTAATCTAAAAAGGGAATATCTATGTAATGTGTAAGAATAACCTTCAGGATAAACTCTCAACTTTGCTTCAAATCTCTCCGTCACTGACACTTTATTTTGTCTCATTTCTCTATTCCTCCTTTTGGTCAAAAAGGCTTTCTCAATCCCTTGATGCTGAGTCCCAGCTCATTCTGGGATTTCTGTCCCACATTGTCCAGGGAGATTTACACCCCTGGAAGAATCAAGGGGTGTAAATACCAAGATTTTGGTATCTTCATTTAAGCCTCTCTCCTGACAGATCCTGAATTCTAATATGTTTCCTGAGATTGTGGAGAATATAGCCTTTAAATTTAATTTTCAATTTATTTGAATATAAATAATATTTTGTTTTCCATTTATCATTAAATTTGTGAAGTACCCTTCATCTAGTCTCTTTTTCCTTTGTTGCTTCAGAAGATATACTAACTTCTGAATCATCACTTATTTCTGCATGAGTTGTATGCCTTCATTTAAAATTAAAAAAATGGTCCAAACTTATTTTTTAATTATAAAAGTTTTCCTAATATTATTAAACTAATTATACACATTAAATCATCATTCACAATTATATAGAAAAAGTAGTAGTCATGCCTTCTTTTTAAAATATTCATTATTTTAAATGTACATTGGTACATAAAAAAATCATTTGAAGTACACCAATACTTTGATACTATTTTATCAAATGTTGAAAATAACAGCATTTATAAAATTATGGATAATTTTCCCATTAGGTATGTTTTAATGCAACTTTGCTCCTTTTAAACCTTTAAATAGTTAGCATTTTTAGCAGTTTTCACAATTTGACTTGGTGGTAGCTAAGAAAGGCTTCAATTAGGAAATAGTGGTTTATAACTGAAAACCTTCTAAATTTTTAATGTTTATCTTACATAAGGGATATATTACAAAATAATTATAAATTCATCATTACCTGAATTCTAATGGTCATTAAATTCATTAAATAATTTTTATTGTTTTCTTTCATAATTTTTTTTTGCATGTGTGTGGTTGATACGTAGTACATGTGATTGTTGAAGTTGTATAAAGCAATAGTTTGATATGATGAAAATCTGGTTTAGACATTTTATAATTATTCATTTTGTGCCAATGGCGACAATTTGGAGTTTGTGGAACAAGGACATTTTTATAATAAATTGCTTTAGAATTATCTGAATGTGCTGAAATAAAATACTCTGAAAGGGAGGACTTTCCTTCTGTTTGTCTATGACTACGTTTTTGTCTGAGATGACTTGCTTGGAGAATTCTGATTGTTGGCACTAACCAAAACATTCAGGTGTCATTCACTCTGCTTCTGCTTCTGCTTCTGATGTTTCTTTGCCTGGAATTATATTGCCTCCTCTCTCACCTTCCTCCAGTCACCATCTTAGAATCCAAATTCTCAGCTATCTGCTCTATGAGATCTCCTAGATAATTCAGGAACCACCTTTCATTTGTCAACTAGCTTTGCTCTTTATATGTTTATTTTTTGCATGCATTTTGCATTTTGAATAATAATTTGGTTTGACAGCAACTTGACTTCCATAGGATACACATATTCTTTTCATAATTCGCTCTAACTGTCCACTTTCTTACACTTATTAGAACTAATATATTTATAGATTGTCCAAAACCATAGGTTAACATTATACTTCTTATGCATCTATATTTTAGAACCTGCAGTAAGTAAGAAGTGGAGCTACACACCAAACATTATGCTACAATAATACTGGTATTTATAATAATGCAAATGGTTACTTTTCGCAGAAGTCTTTATTTCTTCTGTTACCACCAACCACTATCTAGCATGCTTTCCTTTCATTATGATGAACTCCTTTTAGCCTTCCCTGTAAAGCATGTCTAGTATTGACAAACTCCCTCATATTTTTAAAATCAGGAATGTCTTCTTCCTCATTTTTGAAAGAAAATCTCACTGGAAATAAGATGCTTGGTTGGCAGTTGTTTTCTTTCAGGACTTTATTTCAATTCACTACCTTCCTACTTTCATCATTTCTGATGAGAAATTGATACTTAAATCTATTTGGGACTCCAATATACAAAACACATTGTTTTTATTGTACAGCTTTCAGAGCTCTCTCCTTATCCATTTCACTTGACTATGGGATCAAGACATGAAAGGATGTGTATTTCTTCAGGTTTATCCTGTTGTTATTCTCTGGGCTTCTTGGTCATGCATATTCATATCTTTTGCTACGTTTGATCAGATCTCTCATTATTTCTTTGAATAATCCTTTGTTGCTTCCACAGGAACTGAGTGCAAAGGATGTTAAGAGAATGACAAGAAAGAAAGAGACAGATGGGATCAGGGGGTCTGAAGATCAGCCATAACAGACAACAGACAACTTTATTCTTAACCAGATCCTGTTTATATACTGCAGGGTGACAAAAGGCATGCATGCATTTCCTGAGGGAACAGAATGCTTACCTTTCAGTGCTCTCTTCCTCCATACTTAACATAACCATTTGGGGTAAACATTCTCATCCTCCCAGACTGGTCTGCATAACAATCTCCATAGTTTACTGCCGCCACCACTCTGACACCAGCTGCTCCCAACAAATTTTGCAGGTCTTGTTTTTACCCTTGCTCCTACATTTCCCCCTTTTAATTTTATTAGCCAAGGTGACTGTGCCTGTCTTAGGTTGCCCTTAAGCTCTGAAGGAAGGGTCTTACCCATCATTGGCTACCAGCCAAGCTCTCTGACTTTGATTCAGGAGCGAGCCAAGGGATTTTGCCAGAATCATACTCTTAGCTTGGCTTTGCTTAGTGGTGTGGCTTGCTACTTTGAACATTTATTGTTTGACAGAGCTGAGGGGGAAAAGAAAGGGTATAAACAGCCCCAAACCTAAGTCTATAGTAGTCAAAAAATAATGTGATTTCCACCAGTAAATAGGATTAAGATTTTTTTTAGCTCTTGTGTAAGTGATTGTATAACATCACCTCCACAGGCTACATGTAAATTATTCTGAGATAATTCTAATACCCTTTTTTGTAATTCTAAGATATCTAGACTTAAACTATCTGAATGCCCCAACAGATGCCTCTTTACCTTTTCCCATTCTATTTCAGATAGGTTATATCTTAAAAGGGGTAATACAAAAACTGCTCTCATTCCAGTTACATTTTAAACTTCATAAAAAATTTAAATTATACATTTGATCTCCAATATGAACCAATGTCATCTCTATATCATTTAGTCTATTATTAATTTGCTCATCAATATGAGATTGACTATGCCACAGTTCATTGGCATTTTTATGCCATTCTCTAACAACGCTGCATCTGTATAGTTTGATGCAATGTATTTCCAGCAACTGCAGCCACTGTGATACTTCCAATGATTCCAATGACAGCTGCAATAATGAGTCCAATTAGTCTCTTAGTCCTTTTTAGATATTCATTTGCCAAATGGATCAGTATTTGTGTTGCTGGAGAGGATTGCAAAGATCTTGACATCTGCATTGGCAGCCAAATACCTCTTCTTCTCTTTGCTGCTATAATCGTCTCATTTTCCTGCAACATAAATGCTTGGAGTTAAGTGAATAGAGAACAATTCTCACAATTAAAAGTTTGATTTCTTATATGCATATGACCTTTAACAAATATATATGATCTCTAGTACATATTTGCATATAATGTTTATGGCTGTTATTTAAAGAGAAGTTATAGTTACTAGAATTAGCCATAAAATTGATCCCAGTCCTAGAAAAATTTTCTATAAATTTCTCTAATGTATTTATTGTACCAAGAATTTGGCACAAATCATCCTCTATGTATTAAACTCTGATTTAGCTTGCCTGTCCATATAATCACAGTTTATCTTCGAGTTAGAGATGGGAGGCCCCACAGGGGCCGCATCTCTTACAATTCCATAGGAATCATTAATTATGATAACTGTTCAAACCATATCACATAACTGCCATCCATTCCAACTTTCTTTTCCAGCTGATATGCAAGTATTATTTGATTCCATAGAGTTATGCATATGGATCTTTCTAAAAATGGAAGAGTTAAATTTGATGCCAATTTTTTTTTTCCTTAAGTAGTTTGGAAGCCTTGAATCTACTGGACCTAGGAATCCTAAACTAGTATTCAGATATATTGATAAAGTTAGATTTGCACATGTTAGGACCTGCAGCAGAGGTGGGTTAGAAATATGAACTCAATAAGTATAAATATGTCCCTGTCCTTCAGCAATTAAAGTTATATGTCCTATAATGTACATTACCCATTTAGTTATTTTCATCAGGATAGACATATCTTGGTTTTATTCTCTTTGAGGGAATCCAAACTGAGGTTCCATCATCTGCAATGACAAGAGCAAATCCCCTACCCCACACCTTTATCATGCCTGGTTTCCATAAATCTTCTTTAACATCTTTCCAATAGATCAGCTGCAGCTGCAGTTCTGTTTGGGTTGTATCATTTTTCTTTTCCAAATTACTAAAATGTTGTTCTGCAGAGGTCTGTGATGAATTATCATAAATATTTTAAAAATGTAAAGTAAACAGTGCTTTAGCTAATTGATCTTCAGATGTACTTATTTTCACTACATCATCTTCCTGATCATCATCTCTCCCTTTTTGTTTCAAGAGCATAGACTTTAGCATCCTTTTGCTCATTCAATAATTCCTTGCTCATTGAATAATTATGTGGCATTCCTGTGATATGAGTAATATGAAAAGTAGTACAAAATTTACAAAACTGCTTTCCTGTATAATCAGGACCATTGTCTGTTTTAATAGATTGAGGGCATCCCATAACAGCAAAAGCAGTAAGTAAATGTGATTGAACATGGCAGAAACATTCTCCAGATTGTGTGGTAGCCCAGATGAAATGAGAAAGGGTGTCTATGATAACATGTACATATCATATTTTACCAAAATATGAAATATTAGTAACATCCATTTGCCATAATTCATTTGATTTTTGACCTCGAGGATTAACCCCTGCTGCAAATGGGAGTGCATTTAAAGGTCCACATATTGGACAAGTCTGAACAATGTCCTCAGCTTGCTGTTTAGATATAGATGGAAATTTCTTTCACAGTCCTTTTCTATTAATATGAGTCAATTTGTGAAACGTTGTGGGATCCTGAATTGCCCCCACAAGAGTATCTGCTTGCTGATTTTGTAATGACAAAGGACCCAGAAGATTGGTATGAGCTCTTATATGCATGATAAAAAGGGGATTAATTCAAGTTCTGACCAGTGTTTGTAAATGTAAAAACATTTGGGACAATTCATCTCTTTCAAACAAAGAAGCTGTCTCAATGTGAGTAACTGTTTGGCAGACATATTCAGAATCATAAACAGTATTAAGAGATTGTGGAAAATTTTGCAGTACTTGAATTACAGCTGCTAATGCAGTGTGCTGAGCTGAGTTATAAGGTGTTTTCTAACTTTTGTTTTCCGCTGGGGTGACCTATGCAGCCGGTCCATTACTACTACCATCAGTACAGACAGTAATGGCTCCCTTTAATGGGGAAGCCCAAGTTATTTTAGACAAAATCCATTGAGTTCTTTTTAGAAATTATAAAAGTTTTGACATAGGCAAATGATTATCAATTTGTTCTTTAAAATCACGTAATGCTATTTGCCAAGAGATATTGAAAATAAATAGACTTTGGACCTCTTTGCTTGTGGGATCACACACTATGCGATTAGGATTGTGACCTTTGGCTAGTAAAGAAATAATTTTTTGCAGATATATATTTGAACGTTTTTGTTGATTTTTGGTAAAAAAAAAAAATCCATTTTAAAACACCATCTTGCCAAAATAAGCCTGTGGGAGAATGCAAGGTAAAGAAAATAAAAAGATCAACAGGTTTTTCTAGATCTATTTGAACAAGTTGTCCTTCTTGAAAGCATTGTTCAATTAATTGTAATCCTTATTCAGCCATAGCCGTTAATCATCTTTTGCTTAATAAATCAGAATCTCCTTGTAAAATATCAAACAGGTTCTGTAACATATAATTAGGAATTCCTAAAGTAGCAGGTAGCAAAAATGAAAGCAGGGTGTCAATAGTGACGTGTACCCATAGTAAATGACCAGATTTTTAAAAATGAGTTCTTTGGATTGATTGAAAAGGAATGCAGGAATATGTATTCTTTATAATTGGCTGTGCATTTTGGTGATTTTAAATTTATTACATGCAGTTTTAATGATATTTTACCACAATAGTGGCCAAATTCCAATTTGCTTACATGACTGGGCCCAGTTTGGGCCTCTGGGAACTGGCTAGGGACCAAGAGGAGATTCCTGGGACCCAGATATCTTTATTAAAGTACACCTTCTCTTGGAACGATAGCTAGTTCTCCCAGCTAGAGTGCACACTTTAACTGTTTCTTACCAAGGTCATGTGATAGCAACATCAGTTGCATGTAATGGCAACATCAGATGAATAAAACAGACTCCACAAGTATTTTTTACTTGCATTCAGCCCTCAAATTTGATCTGCTCCCAGCATAAGCCATGGTTATTTTGGGACAAATTTAGTTTATACATATGTAGTTTATATAAACACTGGACAAAGCATTAAAATATTTTGGCTTAACAGAATTTAGGTATTTATATGATTTGAATATTATTTAGTGAGTAATAGATTCATTTACAGCAATATTATTTAGGTTAGTAGATTAAGCCACCTGGCCTGGAGCAAGAAAAGAAACAGTTTTTTGCCAGTACAATGATACCAAGGAGGAAATCAATATTTTTTACACAGGTAATGACATGATAAAAGTTAACATAAGTTATTTTGATAAAACACAGACTCTTTGCTTTTTACACTGATTATTTAGAAAAAAATTATGTCTTTTCATTAGAACAGGCTGAGTCTAAGAAAACATTGTCATTTTAAACTCATTAAATCTTTCTTGATTTTGACCATAATTTCCATTTTTACAAACCCTCAGCAATTATTATATTAGTTCAGGCTTTGTCCTACATTTTTCTCATTTTGTAACAGTTATTCATCTCATCTTAGGATAAAGCTATTCTCTTTTTCCTATTAATAGAAATACATCTTTTATATTTTTCATACTTAAGTCATTATTTTAAACAAATATTTTACCACATATAATTACTATCAAAATTAAATTTGTCAAAATAATGTTAAATACTTAAAATACTTTAGTTAATGCATATTTGAAACATCAATATATAGTTTTTAACAAGAATTTTCAGTTTTAAAGTTCTTAAAATATATTTCTTTTTCAAATATGAATAGGAGCTAAACTCATGGCCAGTTTCCAGATTGCTTTTTGTTGAGGATCTAAGTTAACAAAATGAGATGGGGCTACCATTCCCATTCCTTGTCACAAGATTTTATTTGTAGCATTGGTATAAATTTCAGTAGAATAACGATTTAGATTAAACCAAAGTAACTTAACAGAACACTTTGAGTCTGAACTACATACCCCTTAGGGGACCAATCTGTTACAGTTCCATAGGAAACATTAAAGAATACTGACTTTTGTTTGGCATGGTATTGTTCCCATTGAATATTTTCTGACTCAGGCATATATGAATTTTTGTATAAAGGCAGCTCATTAAGAACAAGCTCAGAAATTAATTTTTCTTTATCTTGCTCTGCTAAAGGTATGGTAAAGAAGCAATTTTTTAAGTCAATTACTATAATAGAATAATTTTTAGGAATTATAACTGGTGTGGGCAAGCCAGATTGTAATGACTCCATGGGTTGAATTACAGCATTAACTTTTATAAAGTCAGTTAACATTCTCCATTTTCCTGATTCCTTTTTTATAATAAATACTGGAGAATTCCAGGGACTATGAGATTGTTCTCTATGTCCCACTTTAAACTGTTCTTGAACTAACTGAGTTAGAGCCTCTAACTTTTCTATAGATAAGGGCCATTGCTCAACCCACAAAGGTTCATTTGTTTTCCAAGTTAAAGGTAGGGGTTGGAGTGTCATGTCAGCAGTGGGCTCAATTATGTATTTGGATAGCTGAGAAAAAGTACATACTGGAGATGGTTTAAGATTAAGTGTCTCATCATTTAAGGTGGGGCCAAGATGGCAGCTTAGCAATGTGCGCGTTTTAGTTCATCCTCCAGAACAACCACTAGATAACCAGAAACAATACAGAACAGCTCCCAGAACCACGATAGTGACCGAACACACAGTGCGCCCAGGACTGGAGCAGCTAGATTGACGGAAACTCTTTGGATCTGTGAGTTCCCCAAAGCCGCAGCGGCTGGCACCTGGCGCCCCTCCCCCATAGGCGGCTTCGCAGAGAGAAAGGAAACAGTAGCGGGGACTGAGTCCAACCAAGTGCCAATTGCGGCATTAATAAACAAATTCTGATTACTAAAAATAGGCCCCCAGCTCACGCGAAACTGGGCAAGTCAGAAGTCGCTTATTGGGCTAACCGAAAAAGAGGAAAGGGGACAAAACGGGGGTTTTTGTGGTGGTTTCTACGGAGACTTGGCAGCCTCTGGATTCAGCGGTGGGACTTCTCGGGCTGCAACTGCCCCCCACACAGGCAGAAACAGACTGCTTTCAGGGCTGTCTCCCACATGCGCCTTCCCCAGGGGAGGGGTGAAGCCCAACTTAGGTGGAATCCCTCTCTCAAGGAACGCAGACCCCAGGGCTTAGCAAGTTGAAGCCATTAAAACCAGCCTACAACCTCTCCTCTGTCTCGACCACACCCCCAGCAGGGAGAGCCTTCCAAAGTTAAAGGAGACACGACATCTTTTGCTGGTGGGACCCGCAGGCAGACAAGCACCACCTACTGGGCAGGATAAGAAAAACAGAGCCCAGAGACTTCACAGGAAAGTCTTTCAACCTGCCGGGTCTCACCCTCAGGGAAAACTGACGCAGGTGACTCCTTCCCCCTGGTAGGAGGC
>PVIY010057673.1:0-12776 GCA_004026745.1 Myrmecophaga tridactyla
GTCACTTTCTTTCTGACTAAAATCAACTTCAGTTTGGGAAGTTTCTATGAAGTACCTAGTTCCCTGTCAGATAAATGGGGGCATGCTAATGACCCTGGGGATCGTCCCGAAAGATATCTGTTGAGATGGTAACCTCATTTTTGAGATCCCAAGGGCAGGCAGCTCTTGCCCCTGAAGCACCCAGTCCTGTTTAGTTCTCCTGGGATGTTAAATGCCCTGAGAACCCACCACCCTCCACTTCTGGAGTGAGGACATGCATCACCCAGGAAGGCACTTGAGATGAGAGTTGGGAGGTCTGGGTTCTCATTCGGGCACTGGGACTTCAGGCAGACCTGGGAGTTTTTCTGGAAGTTCACCTACTCTGCAAAAATAGAATCAGAGGCCCCACAGACCTCCAATTACAGAGAGCAAAACTGACGGAGGGCCCAGCCATGGCACTCTGAAACCCATCACCATGTTGATGCTGAGACTATACTGTCCATGGGCTCCTTCCAGCCATTCACAGAGCACAGCAGGGATACCGAGGCAGGCCATCACTGGGCAACACAGAACTCCTCAAATTGGCTTCTTTGGCTCAATTGTACCTGATGGCCTTGCTGAAACTTTGTTAGACCACAGGATGATCAAGAATACTTCACCCAACCTCCCTTACCTGTATCCAATAGTCAGACTTGTGTCACCATCTGACAGCTTTCCAAGCCTTTCCCAGCTCCCTTCCCATTTTCTTTCACAGACATTTCTCCCTATTAAGCCTTGCCATTTACTCCCATTCTTGTTCAATTCTCAGACGATCTGGTCTAACACCATTTTACCACCTCTCAGAGGTGCAAAGAGACACTTTAAAAGCAAAAAGCTTTAAACACATATAAAGATCTCTTATGGCACATCTTTCTAGACTCCCCCTTGGCAAAATATTTGCAATGCCTTTTCCCTGAAAAAAAAAAAAGATTTTGCTGATGGAGCTGGGGAATGCCAGCCTGGAGCCTTCTTGTGGCAAACACCCCCTGAACGCCCAGCTCTGTTCTTTCCCGCAAAGTGGGAAGTGGAAAATGACAGAACCCCAAGAATTAGGAGATAGCATCCTAACTCTGCCATTCCCTCTTTGCTTGAGGTCATCTTGGCTCCTGCTCCTCTTCAGGCTTCAGTTTGATCAAGTGTAAAATGAAGACTGAACCAGATATGTGGTTTTCAAACAGGGTTCCTGGGAGATCAAACAGAATTACCCCAGGGATGAGGGAGCTCTGGGCCCTGCTGTGGTCCATTCAAGGCAACATTGCTTTGGCTTCTTAGACACTGGGCCCCAGCATAAGACTACATGGACAAGGGTTCCTCTATGAAGAAAGTAAACGTACAAAGAGAAATGCCCGACCAGGCAGCAGGTATTGCAGAGAAGACCTGGCTGGGTGTTCTAGTTTGCTAGTTTACAGTTCTAAGGCTGAGAAAATGTCCCAATTACAACAAGTCTATTGAAATGTTCACTCAAAGGCATCCAGGGAAAGATACCTTGGTTCAAAAAGTTCGACGAAGTTCAGGGTTTCTCTCTCAAGTGAGAAGGCATATGGTGAACACAGTTTCTCTCTCATCTGGAAAGGTAAATGGTGAACACGGCGTCATCTGCTAGCTTCTTCTCCTGGCTTCCTGTTTCATGAAGCTCCCTGGGAGGCATTTTCCTTCTTCATCTTCAAAGGTTGCTGGCTGGTGAACTCTCTGCTTCATGGTGCTGCAGCATTTGCTGCTCTCTCGGAATCTCCTTCTGCTGCTCTCACATCTTGCGTTGGCACTCTTGCTTCCTTTCTAACTGCTCAAGACGGTCCCTTTCTCTCCTGGAATGCTCTCTTGCCTCTCCCTTTCCCGGCGAGCTTTATCCTATTTTTCTCAATGCCGTTTCTGATGTTCGTGTTCTCTCATTTAAGCACCAGCCAATTAAGTCAAACATCACTCATTACAGCAGACACGCCTCCTAGCTGACTGCAGATGTAAATCAGCAACAGATGAGGTTCACGTACCATTGGCTCA
Organism: Myrmecophaga tridactyla; assembly: GCA_004026745.1. NCBI lineage: Eukaryota > Metazoa > Chordata > Mammalia > Pilosa > Myrmecophagidae > Myrmecophaga > Myrmecophaga tridactyla. The sequence goes on from PVIY010057673.1 coordinate 2,017, forward strand.
TGTCCACAGCAACAGAACTAGGTGCCTTCACCTGGCCAAGTTGACAACTGAATCTAACTACCACACTGGGGTACTGTAGTATTTAGAAAATATGGGAGAAGACACATCAGGAGGGGGTAGATACAGGCCTAGGGACTGGAAGTCTCCAGCAGGCTCAGACAGGAGCAGCCCCATATAGCTTGATGGGTCAGGAGACATTTGGGCTTGGAGACATCAGAGTATCCTGGGCCTTCAACGTTAGGCCAAGAAGCCCAGGCCTTCTCCCATGCTAACCTCTGTATCGTTCCAATTTTAGTATATGTGCCACCAAAGCGAGCACCCAGGACTTCTCCCATCTGCAAAGGAGAGCAAAGGAGGCAGCCTCCAGTTCCCTCGCTGAACAAACATTTACTAAGTACCTGTGGTGGGCCGGGACCATGCAGCATGGTGTCAGGAATGATGCAGTGGTGTGGCCAATAAGTCCCAACCCAGACTGGTTCCCCTTGTCCCTAACTGTGGCTTCAATTATTCATCCAGCAAACATCCACTGATGTGGTGGTCAGCCTCAGTGACCTCCTCTTCCTGGTATTCATACCTTGTGGCATCAATACAGAAGGGTTCACCTTGAATGAAGTTGACTTGTGTAACCAATAAGGTATTGCAGAAATGACAGCGTGTGACTTCGGAGATTATGTCAAAAAGGACATTATGACTGCCTGCTCTTTAGGATTACTCATTCTTTTGGAAGCCTGTTACCATATCTCATGAGGACACTCCAGTCAGCCCTCTGGAGACATTCAAGTGGCCAGAAACTGAGGCCCCCAGCCAACAGCCATGGAGGTGGATTCCCCCAGCCCCAGTCCGGCCTCCATATAGCTGCAGCCCTGGCTGCCCCCTTGCCTGAAACTTCACAAGAGCCTGAAAGCTCCACAGAAGTCAGAACCACCCCATTAAGCCATTCCCACTATGATACAACACATGTTTGTGGCTTTAAGCTGAAAGGTAATGTTACCCCAAATACAATGGTTGCCCACTCTGCCCCCAGCCTTGTGCTCAAGATAATGTCCCCACAGTCAGCAGCTCCTTCAGCCTGCCACTTGATCACCAGCTGGGCCATGACAGCAGCTCTTTACCGGTCTCCTGCTTCTAACTTATGCCCAACAGAAGATCCAGACCAAACTGAAAGCCCCATTTATCAACGGATGTTTTTATTGAGATTCCAGTCCTGGTTCTTTCCTGCAGAAACCTTCTGCAGTTCTCCACGCCCTCAGCTAAGCCTGTGGTGTGGTTTACAGGAGGTATTTGCACACCAGGCAGGAACTGTACAGTGGTGAAGTTTTTGGCATCCCTGAGCTGACCTGGGGCAGAGGAGGGAGCAGCCAGAGTCCTTGTTTGCCCTGGCCCCCTGAAATGACTATCCAAGGGTCACCTGGGGAGGGCAGAGGGGCCACCCTGGCAGCTAGGGGGGAAATAAGACAGCAGCTTTGTTCCCAAATCCACAACGGCAGAATGCTCAGAGCAGACCTGCCGGCCCTGGCTTCCTCCAGGGCAGGGCTAAGGGTGGGCAGCTGGGGGTGTCCCTCCCTGCCCTGCTCCCGCAAAAGCATGTGCTGGAAAAAAATGTTTATTTGGTATAAAATTTATATTTTGACTAGTGCATTTCCTAATATAACTTATGTAGACAGCTTAATTGAACACCGTAGTACATGGAACATTGAGTAGGGCATGAGATTTTGTTGGTTTGCCCAGACTGATGCCCTGATAAATCCCAGAGTGATTTGAACAGTGAATAAAAAAGTATTTGCAAAGTCCCCTTTGGGGAATGGTGAGAAAGGGGGAAAATTCAACTTCCCCAAGTTGAATTCTTGATATTCTCACAAGCAGTGTGGGCAACCAAAGCTATAGGCTGAGGCCCCAGTCTTGGGGTTTGTTCATATGAAACTTAACCCCACAGGGGATAGGTCAAGCCTACTTAAAATTAGGCCTAAGAGTCACCCCCAAGAGAACCTCTTTTGTTGCTCAGATGTGGCCTCTCTCTCCAGCCAACACAACAAGCAAACTCACTGCCCTTCCCCTCTCTACATGGGACATGACTCCCAGGGGTGTGGACCTTCCAGGCAACGTGGGACAGAAATCCTAGAATGAGCTGGGACTCAGCATCAAGGGATTGAGAAAACCTTCTCGACCAAAAGGGGGAAGAGTGAAATGAGACAAAATAAAGTGTCTATGGCTGAGAGATTCCAAACAGAGTGGAGAGGTTATCCTGGAGGTTATTCTTACACATTAAACAGATATCACCTTGTTTGTCAAATGTAATGGAGAGGCTGGAGGGAACTGCCTGAAAATGTGGGGCTGGGAATTCCCAGCTGCAAACCTGAGGCTCAGAGAACTGACTTGCCCCAAGGCATCGAACTAGGGAGGGGCAGACCCTAGAAGGACAGTGACTTTTTAACGAGAACTGTCCCCTACCTAGTGCTTTGCGCTAGTTATTTCTGCACTCCTAACTCACATGAACACTGAGAGGCCAGGAGAAACCAGCCTGAGGTCACAGCGTGGGTAAGGAGGGCAGGGGCGGGACTTAAACGCAGGCCTTTTGACACCCAGCGCAGGGCTCTCTGTGCCTACTGCTGGTGTGGAGTATTTGGGAGAGCTTTGGCTGTGACCTTAGGGGAATCACTTCAATGCTCCAGGGTCCTGAGTCTGGGAACCAATCAGCCCCCAGTTCAAGCCCGGTTCCAATTCCCTCCAGCCCCACCCTGCAGCTGCCACTGGGAAGTTTTGATCTGATGGGAGACTCATCCAACCGCCAACATTTGGCGAAGTCTAGGAGACAGGGTGAGGGTGTGCAGGGCCCCCTTAAATGAGGACGTGGGCCTGAGTCACCAGGGAGGTGCTGCCCACCCAAAGCCATGTGTCTGTCTGTCCAGCCTGGCCCAGCCTCAGAACCAGCTTCCGGAGGTACCCGGGCTGCAGGGTGACCGGGCTGGGCCAGCGGCATCTCTGAGTCACAAGGAGGGCGGGAGGCCGGTGACTAAGCCCAGGCCCCACTTCCCCTCCTGCCAGGCCAGGCTGGGCGGAGGCTGGGACCAGAGGCCAGGAAAACCTGCGCCTGTCTTCCCAGGACAGGTACCGCCCACAACCTTGCAGCCCCGACCCCAGCCCTGCCTAGCATCGGCCAGAGCACAGCGGTCCTCAGTGAATTCTGGTTACAGAAGGAATGAATGGCTCCTCCCTGGACCCCAGGCCCCCGCCTGGTCTACCTCTCAACGCTACCCAGAAAGGGGAGATGGTCCCTGTTTTCCTGAGGGGCTTAGAACCTCAGAGAGGATAAATGACAAGCCCAAGATAGGTACAGGGCCAAGTGGCCTGGTCAGGGAGGAGCTGGACTAGCCCTCAGGGTTGGGACGTCTGTCCTGGCTCTGTACATGGCAAGCCACCCCCCAGGTGCTGTTCACCAGCTAAGGCAGTGTGTCGCCTTGAATTGGGAAGGGTCTTCACTCACCGAAGCTGTGGCTCCCTCTTCTGCAATCTGCGCTCACAGCCCCGGGCACCGCCCCTTGCCGAGACCCTTCCTTCTTTGGGCTTCCTTTGGGCTTTCTCCTCCAGGTAAAAGTTTGGCCATGAGAAGGGGTTGTGTAGAAAGAGTGTCCCAGACAGAGAGGACAGCTTGAGCGAAGGTTCCTGGTGGAACTTGGGGGATGTAAGTGAGGCTGAAAGGCAGAGCCCAAGGGACCGAGAGGAGAGAGCCTGGCGAGGCCGCAGAGTCTTGCCATTTGCGTTAGGATGTTCTGACTTTGTCCCTAAAGCAAACTGGGGCCACAAAAGGGTTTGGTGATAGGAGAATGGGGTGGAAAGTCCAGGCCAGGGCAGGGAAGAGGCCACTACCCATCGTCCAGCAGGTGGAGAAGGTGGTCCAGCCAGTGGAGGGTTTCTAGAGAAAGGGGAGCAGGCGCCTGCAAGGCTGTGGTGGTGGTTACGGGAGAACATTCTAGTTTCTGCATGGCTGGCTGGTGGCCCCATGCCCTTCCTCTTTCCTTAGCTGTACCCCCGAGGAATGATGACACAGGAACACAAGCAAAAATAGTTTATTTAAGGATGGAAGACCCCAAATTGGGGGTTCCGGGGTGAGGCTGCAGTAGCTGCCTGGAGTTGGCCTAGTCTACCCAACTCCCTGGGGGAGCCCAGCAGCAAAGAAGCCTGTCCTTGGGCCCCCCAGCTGCCTCCCCAACCAGGGTAAGGATTGTGCAGCCGCCAAGAATCATCATCATCATCCTTGTTATCATAATGCATTGAGGTCTTCAAAGTTTGGCCAGCAATTTTCGCCATAGTAGTTGACACTGATCATAATAATTACTCTGGCAAGCACAGTGAATGTGCCAGGCGTGGACACACCATTCAGTGGTGAGTGGGGTCTCTGATGGGGTGAGGGAGGCATAGCGGGGAGGCAGGCCTAGAGGGGATGTCCTCTTCCAGCTCCCAAGGCCACCCTTCCAGAAGGCGCCTCTCCCTCCTGTGGCCCCAGTGGTGGCATGTGTCTGCTCCCACCCTCCCACCTTTCCCCGTGGCCAGCAGCCGAGGTCAGATCCAGGCCGGAGCCAGCACAGGTGGCCTACGCATTCCCCCAGGTCTCAAAGACCTTTGTCAGGCTGGTCCCTCCACCAGAGTCCCCGGCGGGCAGCCCAGGAGGCGACAAACTCACAGTTGTGGTAAAGGAACATTCCCAAAAGCGTGAGTGCGATTCCCACGTAGCTGAGGGCACTGAGGCGGCTGCCAAAGAGGAGCCGGGAGAGGACGAGGTTGCCCACGACGGTGAGGTTGCCCAGGACGTGGACGGTGAGGGCGGAGGTAAGGGCCAGCAGGGAGAAGCTGGCCAGGTTGTAGAGCACAGACAGGAGGCAGCTGAGCAGGACGCAGGCCCAGAGCCAGGAGTCGGCAGGAGCGGGCGGCGGGGCCACTCCGGCCTCCAGCACCAGCGCCGCCCCCGCCAGCAGGCAGAAGCTGGGCAGCGAGGTGGTGTACAGCAGCGTCACCGCGTCCAGCCTTTCCTCCTGCAACAGGACACCTGCAACCAGGACGGCAGCCATCAGCCCCACCGTGGGGAGACAAACCCCACTCGGTAGATACAGAAGGCCCTCTCCTCCAGGAAGCCCACCGTGACCTCTCCGTGAGGGTCGGTGGCTCCCTGCCCTGGACAGCCCTTAGCTGCCTGCGCTGTAATGAGAAGGTCGCAGCTCTGGAGTCAGATCGCCTGAGTTTGCAACAGGTATCCTTTCCTTACTAGCTGTGACCCCAGCTCTTGCAAGGCACTTTTCATCTCTGGGAGCCTCAGTTTCCTCATCTACAAAGCCGGATAATAATAAAATCGAACACGTGGGTTGTTGTAAAGATTAAGAAAGTCAACAACAAAAAAAAGAAATTAAAAAGCCTGGATCACCCGCTTTAAACCACTTCTCATAGGCTGAAACAGTGCTGGTAGCTTCTATCCTAGGCCTGCTTAAAAATAGCTTCAGGGGCTACCCAGGCCCTGCAGAAAAATAGACTTAGGTTCTTAACTTAGCTTGCATAGTCCTGCACCATCGGGCCCCCGCCTACCTTTCTTGGCCTCAGCCCTTATTGCACCCCGTCCCCTCGCAGCCCCCACTCCTTGCCTCCAGGACCACACACTCCCGTTCACCACCCCAGCAGGGACAGGCTTGCAAAGTGGGCGCCAGCCACGCCTCTTACTCATGATGTGAGCTTTCAAATTAAGAAAGAAAAAAAAAAAAAGGTGTTTTGTTTTTTTTTCCCCCATAGAAACAAGAATGTTCTCATAACGGTTGTGATGGTAGATGCATAATAAAAGAGTTTTAAAATAAACAAATTGTTTCGAGTCAAAATGGTGGGTCCATCCATTGCTTCATTCACTTATGACCATGGGGATGACAAGAAGACAAGAAAGTCATTGTTTGTACTTGGCCATCAGCCATTGTTTATAACTAATATCACCATCTTTTGCTCTCAGGGCTGAGGCTTGTCACGATGAATCCAGGTTTAAGAAGAAACCTCTTAGCTCTGCAAGGAATGAAGGAATCCTACCACCTTGCATTGTGTGTATGTGTGTGCCTGTGTGCACACATGTGTGTACGTGTATACACGTGTGTGTGTGTGTGTACATGTGAGCACCTAGCCAGTTCAAAAAGGACGTGGCCCCCATCATCCACGGCAAATACACCTTAGGTGAGATGACAGTGTTTGCACGAGGGCACTGAGTAACTGGTACAGGCCTGCTTCCAACGTCCCTGCATTTTTCTGAACATGCATTCCAAACAGCCGCAGATGCTTACTCATAGGCTCTGCTCAGAATAGGAAATTTTCTTTCTTTCTCGGTTTCATTCTGATGTTTGGGCTTTGTTCTCTAGGCAACAGTCCCTCCAGCTCAAGCATTTCTAGAAATGAACAGATCATTGGAATGCCTCCTGCTCGTTGGCTCCAAATTGGGCACCCGTACGGGCGGCTCATGACCTGTGTGTTAAAGGTCCCGTCACGGAAGGCATTCGAGTTTCCAGGTGAACTTCACTGGTGGTGAATTTCACTCTCTATGAGGCAGCCAGACAGGAAGACCCGACCTTCCCGCTCCCCCTACCCTATCAACATGCTCTGCATCCCGCCCCGGCCCCCAACCCGCCCCTCCCCGCAGTCCAGGGAAAGGACAGTGGCCCTCGGCCAGAAGTGGCTGAGTCCTACCCCAGCCCCGAAATGCTGGCCTGTTGTCCCGCCTCCTTAGTGACCACTCCCCTGGTGGCTCCCCCAAGCCCTCCATTGTAACCTGTCTCTCTTTGGAAGGTACTTTTATTTCAGCATCCGACAGCCAGCTCTTCTTTTGACCTTGTTCCCCTTGCTACCAGCTTATCCCTGATCTGTTCCTCTGTTAGCTGTGTCTTATCAGGGGAGCTGCCCTCTCTCTGTGCCTCAGTCTCCTTGCGTATATATGGGGAGAGTGACAACACCCCTTTCACTGGAGCATGTGGAGTGCTAATTACGGGCCCGGTGCCCAGTGGTAACTGCCCACGATGGCAGCAGCTAAGACCTCCGAACTGGGCTCTGGCTGACTGACGCCCCGTGTCCTGGCATGCCTGTTTCCTGTTCCCAGAACACGATTTCCTGTAATATCCAGATGAAGAGCTGGACATGGTGTGGCCACAGGGTGAGGGTTCAGTAAGTGTTTACTATTATTATTACAGTTATTTTATTTTCATTGCTCCATGCTTCTTGCTCCGAGCAGCCTTCTAGGGTCTCCCCAGGAGGAAGAAACCGCCCCACCCCCCCACCCCCAAAACAGCCCTGCCTGCCTTGGCTCTAGCACTTCTCTTACCTGCCACCGTGATCTCTACTTCTGAACGCATCCCTGCCAGCCTGACAGCTCAGAGGACGGGGGTTAGGTCAGGTTGCTTCCCCGGTATCAGTAGGCACAGCTGAAGGCAAGGTCTTCCCAGGTAGCAAGATGGCAGCCCACTTCCCAGCCTCTTGATGGGTGGGCAGTAGGAGTGGCAGCATCAGCCCTTCTCCCCTCCTAGCCCCCTGGACTCTCCTCTCCCTGGACTGTTTACCCCCATCCCACAGGACTGCTCTCAGGAAAGGAGGCGCTTCTAGTCCAGGCTGATTCTGACTCTGGTGCTTCTCCTGGAGTGTCTGGCAGTAGAAACCTGGCCTCCAGCCTCCAAAGCTCTTTCTGGGCACCACGAGCCATGCAGCCTGGCCAGCCTGCCAATTCTGTTCTCAGAGCCATTAATAAATCCACTATTTAAGAAGAAGCTGCCCTGGGTCAGGCCCTGTGTTGGGTGCTTGGAGCATGGAGATGCCCCAAGCCTGGACACAGTCCCTCTGAGCTTCTATCTGGTGGGAGGCAGAGAGGTACCTGGTGGCTATAATACAGGGCATTTGGAGCCGTGATGGGGGATGGGGCCAGGGAAGTTGAGACCTGGGAGAGAAGGAAGGAGCTGGCAGAGGCCAAGAAGCAGTCTGATGCCAGGTACCTGCAACTCCACGGACCTGAATGTTTGCTGCCCAGAGGCCTCCTGCAGGCCAGAGCTGCCTGGGGCCTGTGCGAAGGGCTCTGGCCTCAGCAGGTGAGGTGTGGGCCTCAGGGCTGGGACCTTTGCAGCCGCAGCCCTGCCTGGAAGGGCCCCACAGCGTCAGGTTTCCCACTGCCAACTCAGACCTGGAGCTCATGCAAGAGCTGTCTCCAGCTCTCATGTAACCTGAGGGCAAAAATAGAACTGGGCTCTGGCCCAGCCTCGGGACCCAGGAGGACAGGGACAGGGCCTCTGGGTGCTGGCTGGCTCGAAAGATGCCAGGGCAGGGTGAGCTCTGACCTCAACCTTCCCTAGGTACGGGCAGCCCCTGACTCCAGACAAGGTACCTCGTAGTTCCCGCTTCCTTCCTTCTCCCAGGCCTGGGTTACAGGTTTCAGACTGGAAGGGACGGAGACCAGGGGGCCCCTTGGTCTCTATCAACCCTGACCCCTCTCCACTGAACAAATGAAGAGACTGAGGCCAGGACAAGGCCTGGACTTGCCCAAAGTCCCCCAATGAGTAAAAGCAAAGGCATGGCTGAAAGCCAGGGCTCCCAGCCCCGAGTGGCATTCTGGCCTCCTCCATGTTTCCCTGGGGTGGAGGCAGAGAAGGTGGAGGCCTTGACTCAGATGCCCCTAAATAGGACAGGCAGGAAGGCGGTCTCTGCCCGCAGGCAGGGTGATTTAGCAGGGTCTGGGTCCACAGCCTCGATCTCACCCTCTGCCCAGAGTCCCACCTGCCCCCTCTCATTGGAGCCCTAGAGTCACACCTCCAGGATTCCAGTCCTTAGGTGCAGTGTGACCTTGAGCAAATCCCAGAACCTCTCTGGGCCTCATTCCATCTTCTGTAAAATGGGCATGAAGGTGATGGCTCTCGCCTGAGGTCAACCCCCAGCCCCGGCCTGCCCCGCTGTGAGTTCCCAGTACACATCAGCCTTTCCAGACTTAATCAAGCTCCTCATATTCCAAAGCCCAGTTCACAGGCCCCATCTGCATACTCTCTCCCTTGCCCATCAGGCCTCCCTCTGGGTTCAAATCCTCCCTTTGCTGCTCACGGACAATATGGTCCAAAGCTAGCCCCCCACCCCCCTGTCCCGGGTAAAATGAGGACAACATAGTTCATCAGGGGGCCAGCATGGGGATGCAATGAGAGAAAGGGCTTGACAAAGCATGGGACACTGAAATTGAGTAAGCCTCCAGAGATTGGGTCCTGGACCTCAGAGTCATTTTACCCTCTCTGAGCCTCAGTTTTCTCATCTGTAAAATGGGATAACGGCCATACCCCCCTCACCAGACCATCCAGGTCATACACTCATCCCAACCCCCACCTCCTTAGCGGGAGACCCAGGCACTCACTCTGTTGAACTGACTTGAGGCCTCGGAGGCAGGTGGCCACCAGCAGGAAGCCGCAGCCAGCGAGAGGGGCCTGGAGCTCTCCAGCCAGGCTGCAGGCGGCCCCCAGGCAAAGCGGACCCATGGCGACGAACTGCAGTGGGTGGTGGCGGCGGCCGAGCAGCAGGGCCGACAGGGCCAGCGTGAACAGTGGTGTGGTGGTGGTGGCCAGCTGTGCCAGGTCCAGCGGCACGGTGCTCAGGCCCACGTTGCCGCAGGCCATTGAGGTGCCAAAAGTAAGGCTGAGCAGCAGCACTCGGTGATGGGTGCGACCCCGCAGAGGGCGCCGGGCCCCCCAGTGGCATGCCAGGGCCGCAGCCAGCATGTGCAGCGCCGACAGCAGCAGGGGTCGCCCGAAGCCGTGCACCGTGAAGATCCATTTGTTGAGGCTTGACATGCTAGCACCAGCCAGCAGCCACACCAGGGCCACCAGGGCCACCCGGGCCTGGCCAGGCCGCCTGAGGGTCTGGGAACTGCCGGAGGACCACTCAGGGGGCTCAGCTGCTTGGGTACCGTCAGCCCCAGCTGAGGTCATCCTGCTGTCATGATGCTCCAGCAGGCAGTGGCACATCCACCCCACGGGGGCTGGGGCAGGAGCTGGGCTCCCCAGTAACCAGCTCAAGGTCCACAGAGGTTCCTGTGTTCGGGCCAGGCCAGGTCTCCGTTCCTTGGACCTGTGCCTTGTCTCAAACAGGTGAGGGGACAGCTTCTTGTGCCAAGCCCATGCCCACAGAGATCCCGGCAGTATGCTGGCCGTTGCCCCGGCTGAGACTGGAAGAGCCCTGGTCCTGGCCCGCTGTGCCCGGGTTGTGGCTGGTGGGATGCCAGGCTCTTTGGTGCTCAAGTACGGCTCCGGGCACCTCAGCCCAATGCCAGGTTAAGTCTCCACTGTTGCTCTTAGATGGAATCCCCCTTCCCTTTTCTCTTCGGTCCCCAGGCCATTACGGTGGGACCCAGACTCCAGGACCTGCTACTGTGCTGTGACCAGGCCTGGTCAGGGACGATCTGGGCTCCCGTGCCGGGCGATGTCAGGGGACCCTGCTCGCTGTCTCCGCCACTGCCGCGGTCATACGGCTGATCCGCCGACCCGCACCCGTGCTCGGGCTCGAATGGGCTCCCGCTGGGCCTGCGCTGCAGCTCTGACTCCCGGAGGCGCCGGCTGCGCCTCTCGCCGGGTTCCAGCCCCCGCCGGCCTGGCAGGCGCGGTCCCCGCGTCCTGGGTCCCGCCTCCGCCGCCACCGCCCTCGCCCCGCCCGGAAAGTTGGGCTGAACCTCCGGCGCCGCCCCCCGGGCAGGCTCCGCCCCGCCCCCAAGCCGTCCGCTCGCAGCCCCTCCCCCG
>PVIY010057674.1:0-12776 GCA_004026745.1 Myrmecophaga tridactyla
TCCATTGCCCTCACCACATTAGGAGCCCAGCAACTCTGGCCTCCAAACCTGACCTGAATGGATGCACTGAGGCTCTGGCTTTTCCCACCCCTTCTGGTCTCAGATGAACTGTTTTCCAGGGCACCTTTCTTCCTAGGCTGTTTGGGTTATGTTATGTCATTTTTTTTTTTTTTTGGTATAAATATTGGCCCCAGAAAGCAGATACTCAATGTGGGATTTTAACATTGGATTTGCCACCTGTCTGAAGGCAATAAGAATCCCATTGCTGGAATAATTCTGCTGGCAAAGCCCCCTGGCATGTAAAGAATCACACATGAAAGATCTGAAATGCATTTTATGGGGAAAAGTTGCAGATGGATATGAAAGAGGAGATCAAGTGGCTACCACACTTGATTTGTATAAGGGCAAGAGTAATTATAAGGATTATGGTATAGAGTGAGAGCATTTAAAAAAACTGAATATTTATTATCTTTTTATTGTGGTAACATATATACAACTGAAAATTTCTTATTTACATCATTTTCAAGTGTACAATTCAGTGGTATCAATTGTATTTACAATATTGTGGTACTATCTTCACCACCCAATACCCATGCTTTTTCATCTTTGGGGTGAATACTTTTGAAACAATTAAAAATCTTGCAGAAAATGAAAACAAAAACAAAAATAAAAAGATAAGGATAATTAATTTCAAACTTGAAATCAGGGACCCTTTATGGCAGCTTTTAAGAGATCATTGGTACCTGCAGCCTCACAGTATGTTCTGCTGAAAATCTGAGGATGAGGATCTGATTATTAGTGTTGCTGAATTGCAAAAGGCGGTTGAATGCATAACCTCAGCAGGTTTCCTTTGTCAAATTCAAGGCACTGATAGAGAAACAGTATACCCTGAGACCTGGGATGGAGATATTTGGGTTGACCGGCCTGACTATCTGTTCTAGTTTGGTAGCTGCCAGAATGCAATATAGCAGAAATGGAATGGCTCTTAAAAAAGGGAATTTAATAAGTTGCTAGTTTACAGTTCTAAGGGTGAGAAAATGTCCCAATTAAAACAAATCTATAGAAATGTCCAGTCTAAGGCATCCAGGGAAAGATATCTTGATTCAATAAGGCCGATGAAGTTCAGGGTTTCTCTCTCATCTGGAAGGGCACATGGTGAACACAGTCAGGGTTTCTCTCTCATCTGGAAGGGCACATGGTGAACACAGTCAGGGTTCCTCTCTCATATGGAAGGGCACATGGTGAACACAGTGTCATCTGCTAGCTTCTTCTCCTGGCTTCCTGCTTCATGAAGCTCCCCGGGAGGCATTTTCCTTCATCTCCAAAGGTCACTGGCTTGTGACTCTGCTTCTCATGGCTATGTTGTTCTGCTCTGCTCTCTCTGAATCTCTCATTCTCCAAAATGTTTCCTTTTTTATAGGACTCCAGAAACTTATCAAGACCCACCCAAATGGGTGGAGTCATGTCGTCACCTAATCCAGTTTAACAACCACTCTTGATTAAATCACATCTCCAGGGAGATGATCTGATTACAGTTTCAAACATACAGTATTGAATAGGGATTATTCTGCCTTTATGAAATGGGATTTAGATTAGAACATGTCTTTTCTAGGGTACATACATCCTTTCAAACCAGTACACTATCTTAAACTTACAAATTCCCCCAAATATTTTTTACTGAGAAATATTATATATTCACATGTGTATAATCATCCAAAGTGTACAATCAGTGGTTCACAGTATCCTCATATAGCTGTGCATTAATTATCACAATTGACTTTCAAATATTGTCATTACTCCAAAAATATAAAATAATAATAAAAACAAAACGAAAGTAAAAATGGAACACCCAAAATATCTCATCCTCCCCATTCCCCCTATTGTTTATTTATTTTTTGTCATTTTTCCCCTTACTCATCTGTCCATACATTGGATAAAGAGAACGTCAGTCACAAGCTTTTCACAATCACACGGACACACCTAAAAGCTCTATGTTAGTCAATCATCTTCAAAAATCAAGGCTACTGGATTATAGTTCAACAGTTTCAGCCCTCTAGCTACTCTAGTACTCCAAAAACTGAAAATGGATATTTAAATATTACATAAAAATAACCTTCAGAAGGATCTCCAGACTCTGTTTGAAATCTCCTAACCACTGAAATTTTATTTTGTTTCATTTCTCTTTCCCTTTTTGATCAAGAAGGCTTTCCTACTCCCACATTGGTAGGACCAGACTCATTCCTGGGAGTTCCACACTGCCTAGGAGATTTACATCCTTAGGAGTCATGTCCCACATAGGGGAGAAACTCCCCTAAATATATGTGGCAGTAAAAGAAACCTTCCTCTCCTCACCAGATGACAATAGATTTTTTCTTGATGGAAACTGTACATAGCGTCATCTAAATGAGGTGAAATTGCATTATGACTTCAAGACAATAACTGGGGTTAGACCTCAGTGCAACCTGAGCAAGGAAGTACAAAATCTCCTTCAGGAAAAACAGCTTAAATGCCAAAGGAATTACAGATCAAGACTGAGATGAACCAGAAGGAAATGGGAGAATATATGAGAAAGGTTATCTTTAGGATAGTAGACTGCGATGCAGAGAAAGCTTGAACCAAATGAATAGGGAATAATTTACTGAGATGGGAATATTCACCCTTGACTTGAAACTTAATATTCTGTCCTCAAACTCCCCAATAATGAGATTCTGGAACTTCATTATTATGACAAATAACATATATACAAAAAAGGAAAAAATTTTAAAGCACACCACTATTCATTATAGAACAGATTTCAGAGTTTGGTATGGGCTACAGTTCTGTTGATGGGCATTTGGACTGTTTCCATCTTTTAGCAATTGTGAATAATGCTGCTATAAACATCGGTGTGATGTTTATGTCACTGCTTTCAGCTCTTTTGGGTATATGTGGAGTAGTGGTATTGCTGGATCATAGGGCAACTCAATATTTAGTTTCCTGAGGAACCGACAAACTGTCTTCCATAGCGGTTATACCTTATACATTCCTACCAGCAATACATAAGTGTCCCAATTTCTCCACATCCTCTCCAGTATTTATAGTTTCCTGTACGTTTAATAGCAGCCACTCATATGGGTCTGAAGTGGAACCCCTTTGTAGTCATGATCTGCATTTCTGTTATAGCTAATGAAAATGAGCATCTCTTCATGTGCTTTTTAGCCATCTGCATCTGTTCCTCAGGAAAATGTCTATTCACATCTTTAGCCCATTTTATAATTGGGTTGTTTGTTCTTTTGTTGTTGAGTTGTATGATTTATTTATGTGTATAATATCAAACCTTTATCTGACAAACAATTTCCAAATATTTTCTGCCATTGAGTTGGCTGGCTTTTCACCTTTTTGACAGAATCCTTTGAGACACAATAGCATTTGATTTTGAGGATTTCCCATTTATCTATTTGTTCTTTCACTACTTGTGCTTTAGGTGTAAAGTTTAGGAAGCTACCTCCTGTTATGAAGTCTTGAACTTGTTTCCCTATACGTTCTTATAGGATTGTACCAGCACTTATATTTAGGTCTTTTATCCACCTTGAGTTATCTTTGTATAGGGTGTAAGGTAAGGTAATCATTTGTTCGGTCCTCTAGTCCACTTATTTTTTTCTTTTGCCTCTTCAAATCTTCTGCTGTGTATCTGTAGTAATCTTTGATTTGATCTACAGCATCTTTCATCTCTGTGACATCTACTATTTTTTTTATTTGTTCTTTCAAATTCTTCTTTATGCTCTTTGAATGTCTTCTTGATCTCCTTTATTTCACTAGTCAACCCTCTGAATTTATTTAATAAATTGTATGGACATTTTTCATTAGTTGTTCCAAAGTTTATGTCTCTACATTCAAGGTTTTGTATTTGCAGGATGGCCATGGGGCAGGGCTCGGGGACATGCGGGGAGGGCTGGTGGGGGGCAGGGTTTGAGTGCTTGGGGCAAAAAGGTAGGGTGGGGGTGGGGGACAAGGATTGGTGTGCGTGGGCATGTGGGGGTGGTGCTTTCAAGGAGCGTGACTTGGCTTACTTCCTCATGCCCGCCTCCCTGTCTGTGCACTCTTGAGAGCTTCGGGCCTCTGTTTGGAAAGGGGCACATTAGGTTCCTTGCATGAGCTGGATGGTCTCTGGTTCCTTGCATCTTGATTCCTTACTGTTTTCATCCAGACCTCCCAATGTAGTGTAAAGACCCTCTCAAGTCACTTGTACCCTGGAACTGCTGTCCTGGATGTTTTTCTGTCACTTTTCTAGCTGTTCCTTGGAACAGAGGTGAACTCAGCCTATTGTATTCCACCATCTTCCCAGAAGTCTCTGATCTCATTATCATTTTGTAAACCTTGTTTTTGCATTGTTAATATTTTTTCTGTGTGCATTTGTTTTCGTTTCATTGACTTTTGTCTCTTAAAACTATTATTATTATTTTCTTTGATTTGTTATTTTTCTATTTATTAAGATAAAATTTTAGATTATTTCTACCAATATGTGCATTTTAATTCATACATTTTCCTTTTCTAAACATTGATTCTGCTATATCTTAGAAGTTATATTTCATATTCTCATTGAAATTCAATTCGAAGTGCTTTCCTATATTAATTTTATAGTTAATTATGTATTATTTAGAAATTTATTGCTTAATATTCTTGCTATTTGGAAATTTTCTAGTTGTATCTTTGCCAATGGATTCTAGTTTAATTACAGTATCAATAGAGATATACTTTCAAATTATTTTAATTCTTTGAAATATTTTGAGGTTTGCTTTCTCATGCAGCATATGGACAGTTTTGGTAAACTCTCATGTGTAGTCTGCTATTCTGTGTATAGTATTATCTTTATGTTAAGGATGTAATATTCACACTTTACGTATTGTTATTGCTATTTCATCTCTTTGTTCTAGCACTTATTAAGAGAGGCATGTTAAAGTTTCTCATTTTGCATATTTGAACATTCATTTTATGTTTTCTTAAATTTTGCTTTCAGATATTTTCATGCTATGTTATGAGGTGCATATAAATTTAAAATTCTCATTTCGTTCTGATAGATCAAACCACTTATTATTATGAAATGTCCATCTTTAACCCTAGTACATCTTTTTATTAAAATGTACATTTTCTGAAATTAATATAACCATATATTTTTCCATATACCTCATTATATTTTTTCTTTGGTAACTTATTGCATGGTACATACTTTCCTATCCTTTTATTTTCAATATTTTTGTGTACTTACAGTACATCTCTTATAAGTAGCAAATGTTGAGTTATTTTCTACTTTTGTATCTAACTAGACAGCCCTCATCTTAGTATTAGTTCATTCATATGATTGTTATTACTGATTATATGGAATTATTTCTACTTTATGCTGTTTATTTTTCCTATTTGATAGCCTTTTCCTTAATTAATCATATCAATTAATTAGTAATAATATATAATAACATTCTTATTTCATTGTTCCATTTCCACTTCTAATAGTTTAATATGTATCCATTCTTTTGCTATTATTTCAATGGTTATCCTTGACTTATTATGGTCTAATAAAAATTGCTGTTTTTACCATTTACCCAATAATCTTAGAACTTTAGAATATTTTGACTTCCTCCATTTGTGTTACTCTTGCCTTGCATTTTAATTCTACATGTATTTTAAATCTCACAAGATAATGTTTTTTGTTTTCTTAAAGTTGATACTCATTTATTTTTACTCAGATATTTGCCCTTTCTAATGCTTTTAATTTCTTCTTTCATTTCCATACTTACTGGAAACAAATTCTTTTGAATTTTATTTTTTTGAAAATGCCTTTATTTTCTTTTATTTTTCTCCCTCGTTGCCTCTATATTTTTGAACATGCTAATCAGTTACTTTAAAATCATTGTTTGCTAACTTGCTATCTTGATCACCTTTGGATCTGTTTATTCTCTTTTCCTCCTCTCTTGGTTTACAATCCTATGTTCCTACCTATCAGCATGCTTAGTAATTTTTTACTGAAAGCTAGACATTGTATATAAAGAAGTGTAGAGACTCTAGTTAATATTTTGCCATGGAGACTGTACCTTTTCCTCTGCTGCCCATATAGAGAAGGGGCTGATAATTTTATTCAGAAACTGTGCTGAGTCAAAGCTATGTTTTAATTTTGGGAAGACTCTGTTTGCCTCTGGTTCATCCCGAATCTTTGGATGTAGATTTTCAGGACTTTCTACTTTCACCAGGCTTTAGGTAGCTACATGATCCCTTTTCTCTTAACCTCTTCTTTTATCCTTATATTATCTCCTTAGAAGAATTCTACCTTTTAGTTTATCTCAAATTTGTAGTACCTATCTTATTTGTAAGAAAACCTGAAAATTACTGCTTTTTAGTATAGTGTTTTCACTATACTGTTTTCAATGTATTGTTCACTCTCATGGTTTCAAGCTGAAGATGTTTAAATTAATATACTGTGGAGGGCAGCTGCCGTGGCTCAGCAGGCAGAGCTCCAACCTGCTGTGCTGGAGGTCTGGAGTTCGATCCCTGGTGCCTCCTGCCCATATGCAAATTAAAAAAAAATATATATATATATACTGTGGAAATCCATCATGCCACCTGCCACTCAGCCACTCAGTTTAACTCCCCATGGGTAACCTGTGCTATCATATTCTTACACAGCCTTGCAGATTTTGATAGCAACATTCATCATGACAATAAATACCCCCCACATACAATGGCTTATACCAACAAACATTTATTTTTGCACATAAGTCCATGTTTTATCTTTGGCTTTGCTGGGTTCAGCCTTGATCAGCTGGATCTGTTTCACTTCAAGTGAGGTTTACTCTCCATGTCTCTCCTTCTAGAACCCAGGCTGAAGAAGGCAGGAGCTCCAGAAGTCCCAGCAATAAAATGCATGAGGCCTCTAATTCCTTTGCATGGAACTAGTATTCTCTCATTTCTACCCACATTCCATTGGTCAAAGCACTTCAGATAGTCCAGTCCATAATCAATGGAACGGGAAGCATATTTCTCCTACAAAGAGAAAGAGGAAGTGAATATTTGATGACTAACAATGCTGTCATTATTATTATTATTAACCTCTTTTGGGCTTATATATTACACTATATTTTGATTCAGTATATCTTGGAGATATTTTCATATCAACACATAAACAATTGGTTTTAACTTTTTATAATTAGACAGTATTCCATTTTATGGATGTCCATAATTTATTAACCAGTTCTCTATTGATTGACATTTTGATTATTTCTATTTGAAATACTGCTATGAGTAATCTTATGCATATGTCATTTTACACATGTGCAAGTGATATCTGTAAGGTAAATTTCTTGAAGCTAAATTTTTGGGCTTAAAGACAGATATTTAAATTTGGGAAATATCACAAATTTCCCTTCCATGGTCACTGTATCATACACATTCATACCAGAAGTATATCTAAGAGTCTGTTTCACTGCATTTTTGCTTGTTCAATGTTACCAAACTTTGAATCTTTTTCAATCTGGTGGAAAATAACATCTCAGTATAGTTTTTAAAAAATAACAGCTGTATTGAGATATAACTCACAACATAAGATACATTATTTTAAAATGTACATTTCAGTAGGTTTTAGTATACAGTTATTCCTTCCACATTGTGGGGGTTAGGGGTGTGATGCCCCTTCCCCCATCTGGAAAATACACATACGGTTTTTTTCCACAGTTTCAGGAAATTCTCAAGTTGCCTCTTAATTGGCAGATGTTGCCTCTCCTCTTACTTTTACATTGTGTAAGCTAAACTTTTTTAAAAAAAATTTCATATTGGCCTTCACTGGCCTTAAAACCCATAGGGGCAGACCCTTCGCCTTTATTTCCCTTTAGGGAATCATATAAGGACTTAGCCTTTTCTTGTATGACCCCAGAATCTACCAGAATGCCTTTTCAATGACAATCCTGAACCCAAATGAATGTTGCACTCTCTACATGAGAAAGCTATGGATCTCATGGTTTCTGCAAGTGCTTTGCAGTTGTTGGTGTAGCTGTAGTTGGCCTTAAGTGTGTCATCTACAACTTCCACAAAACTCTTCCAAAATTTCTGTTTAGCTTCTTATACTGACCTTCAATATATTGAAACCACTATGGGGAAAGTCATGATATAGAAGGGATAACTGTATTCACAGATCTGTGCAACCATCACCAAAATGTAATTTTAGAACATTTTCATCCCTCCAAAAAAGAAACTCTCTACCCAAATTAGTCAGTCCTCTTTCATCTTCTCTCCAGCTCTTAGCAACCACTAATCTACTTTCTGTCTCCATGGATTTGCCTGTGCTGGACATTTCCTATAAATATGAAACATGACATTTTGTGCTATTCTTTTTTACTTAGCATAATGTTTTCAGGTTCATACACTGAACTTTGTTGTAGTGTGTATTTCATTCTTTTTAATTACCAAATTATTTTCCAATATATAGACATACTGCGTTTTGTCTATCCATAATCAGTCAATGGATATTTGGGTTGTTTCCACTTTTTGACTATTATGAATAATGCTTCTATGAACATTTGTATACAAGTTTTGGTTTGGACGTATTTTCATTTTGCTTGGCTATATACCTAGGTGTGGAACTGCTGGTTCATACAGTAATTTTGGGTCCATACATAGGTGTGGGATTGGTGGATCATAAGGTAATTCTTTGTTTAACAACTCAGGAACTGCCAATCTGTTTTCCAAATTGGGTGCATAATTTAATGATCCCTCAGCAAAGTATGGAGGGTCTAATTTCACTGTATTCTCATCAATATTTATTGTTGTCTGTATTTTTAATTCTATTCATCCTAATGGGTGTGAAGTAGCATCTTACTCAGTTTGATTCTCATTTCCCAAATGCTAATGATGTTGAACACATTTTCATATGTTTATTAGCCAATTGTATATCTTCTTTGGAGAAATAGCTGTTCACATTTTTTGCCCAGTTTTTAATTAGGTTATTTATCTTATGATTGTTGAGTTGTAGAGGTTCTTTATATATTTTGGGTACAATTCCTGTATCAGATATGTGATTTGTAAGTACTTTCTCCCATTCTGTGGATTGTATTTTTGCTTTCTTATTGGTGTCCTTTGAAGCACCAAAATTTTTATTTTTATAAAGTAAAATACATCTACTTTTTTCTTTTGTTGTTTGTGCTTTTGGAGTCATATTTAAGAACTATTGCCTGACCCATTGTCATGGATATTTACTCCTATATTTTTTCTCAGAGGTTTATACTTTTAGCTCTTACATTTAGATTTCTAATTCATTTCTGTGTACATGGTGTGACTAGGGGTCCAACTTCATTCTTTCACTTGTGAATTACTTTTGAACCACTTGTTCAAAGGACTATTCTTTCCCCATTGAAATTTCTTGGCACCATTGTTGAAAATCAATCGGCCATAGGTGCATGGGTTTATTAAATAAAAGTACATTATTTAATGTACTTTCAATTCTCGTCTTTTGATCTGCATGTCTACACCATATCAGTTCCATACTTTCCTGATTTCTGTAGCTTTGTACTAAGCTTACAATTCATAAAGTATGAGTCTTCCAACTTTGTTATCCATTTTCAAGACTATTTTTGGTTGTACTGGGTTCCTTGAATTTCTCTATGAATTTTAGGATCAGATTGTAAATTTCTCCACAAAAGGCAGCTGAGATTTTAATAGGCAGCACATTGAATCTGTAGTCAATGTAGTATTAAATTGCACTTATATTAGGAATTAGGGAGGACATAATAAAAAATTTATTAATAAAACCAATCAACATACAATATGAACATTCTTTTTTCATCACATAGTTGTATATTCATCATCATCATGTTCATTTCTTAGAACATTTGCATCAATTCAGAAAAAGAAATAAAAAGAAAACAGAAAAAAAATTCATACATACCATACCCCTTACCCTTCCCTTTCATTGATCACTAACATTTCAATCTACTAAATTTATTTTAACATTTTTTTCCCCTATTATTTATTTATTTTTAATCCATATGTTTTACTTATCTGTCCATAAGGTGGATAAAAGAAGCATCAGACACAAGGTTTTCACAATCACACAGTCACATTGTGAAAAGCTATATCGTTATACAATCATCATCAAGAAACATGGCTACTGGAACACAGCTCTACATTGTCAGGCAGTTCCCTCCAGCCTCTCCATTACATCTTGACTAACAAGGTGATATCTATTTAATGTGTAAGAATAACCTCCAGGATAACCTCTTGACTCTGTTTGGAATCTCTCAGCCATTGACACTTTATTTTGTCTCATTTCTCTCTTCCCCCTTTTGATTGAGAAGGTTTTCTCAATCCCTTGGTGCTGAGTCCCAGCTTATTCTAGGATTTCTGCCCCACATTGCCAGGAAGGGAGTCACACATTGCCCCTGGGAGTCATGTTTCACTAGAGATGGGGAGTGCAGTGAGTTTGCTTGTCATGTTGGCTGAGAGAGAGAGAAGCTACATCTGAGCAACAAAAGAGGCTCTCTTGGGGGTGACTCTTAGGTCTAATTTTAAGTGTCCTTTATGGGGTTAAGTTTCATATGAACAAATCCCAAGATTGGGGGCTCAGGCTTTTGCTTTGGTTGTCCCCACTGCTTGTGAGAATATCAAGAATTCTCCACTGGGGGAAGTTGAATTTTCCTCCTTTCTCACCATTTCCCCAAGGGGACTTTGCATATACTTTTTTATTCACTGTTCAAATCCTTCTGGGATTTATCGCGGCATCACTCTGCATATACCTACAAAAGCTCATGCCCTATTCAAGGTTCCATGTTTATGGTGTTCAATTAAGCTGTTTACATAAGTTATATTAGGAAATGTACTAGTCAAAATATAAATTTGTACCAAATATTTTTTGCTTTAGTCTCATACATAAGTTAAAGTTTAAAAATATTAATTACCATTTTCAACACCCTGCATTATTGACATTTCTTTGTTCTTCCTCATGCAAAACATTTTTAAATTTGTACATTTAGTCACTATCATTATACACTCTAGGCATTCCTAGATTATACCATCTCAGTCTTTATTGTTTATCTTTCCTTCTGATTTCATTTGTGACCCCAGGCCTCCTCCCTCTGATATTCTCAAATTCAGCTTCATTCAGTGTTCTAACATTATTGTATTACAGTTCCGTAGTATTGTGCTATCCATTTCTGAATTTTTATAATCAGTCCCTTTGCACAATCTGTATCCCTTCAGTTCCGATTACCCAATATCTGCCCTATTTCTGTCTCCTGATAACCTCTGCTCTTAACTGAAATTCTCCAAGTTCATTCATTAATGTTAGTTCACATCAGAGACCATACAGTATTTGTCCTTTTGTTTCTGACTAATCTCATTCAGCATAATGTCCTTAAGGTCCATCCATGTTGTTACATACTTCATAACTTTATTCTGTCTTACAGCTGAGTAATATTCCATTGTATGTATATACCACAGCTTGTTTAGCTACTCATCTGTTGATGGACATTTGGGCTGTTTCCATCTCTTGGCAATTGTAACTAATGCTGCTATAAACATTGGTGTGCAAATGTCCATTTGTGTCTTTGCCCTCATGTCCTCTGAGTAGATACCTAGCAATAGTATTGCTGGGTCATATGGCAATTCTATACTTAACTTCCTGAGGAACCATCAAACTGCCTTCCACAGCAGTTGTAACATTTGACATTCCCACCAACAGTGGATAAGTGTGCCTCTTTCTCCACATCCTCTCCAGCACTTGTCATTTTCTGTTTTATTGATAATGGCCATTCTGGTGGGTGTGAGATGATATATCATTGTGGTCTAAGATATATCCCTTAGATATATCTTAAGATTTCCCCAAGAGGCAGGGAAGTTGAGCATCTTTTCATGCACTTTTTGGCCATTTGTGTTTCTTCTTCAGAGAAGTGTTTGTTTAAGTCTTTTGCCCAATTTGTAATTGGATTGTTTGTTTTTGTTGTTGAGTTGAACAATCTCTTTATATATTCTGGATATTAGACCTTTATCTGATATATTATTTCCAAATATTGTCTCCCATTGTGTAGGCTGTCTTTTTACTTTTTTGGTGAAGTTCTTTGATGCTCAAAAGTGTTTAATTTTGAGGAGTTCCCATTTATTTATTTATTTCTTCAATATGCCTGCTTTGGGTGTAAGGTCTAGGAAACCGCCTCCTATTATAAGATTTATAGGATATTTCCCTACATTTTCTTCTAACAGTTCTATGGTCTTAGATCTAATGTTTAGGTTTTTTATCGATTTTGAGTTAATTTTTGTATAGGGTATGAGAAATGAATCTTCTTTCATTCTTTTACATGTGGATATACAGTTTCCTAGGCACCGTTTATTGAAGAGACTGTTCTGTCCCAGGTGAGTTGGCTTGACTGCCTATCAAAGATCAATTGTCCATATGTGAGAGGGTCTATATCTGAACACTCTATTCAATTCCATTGGTCAGTATATCTATCTTTGTGCCAGTACCATGCTGTTTTGACCACTGTAGCTTCATAATACACCTTAAAATCAGGTAGCATGAGACCTCCAACTTCATTTTTCTTTCTCAGGATACTTTTAGCTATTCAGGGCACCCTGCCCTTCCAGATAAATTTGGTTATTGATTTTTCTATTTCTGAAAAGTAATTTCTGGAATTTTAATTGGTATTGCATTGAATCTGTAAATCAATTTAGTTAGAATTGATATCTTAACTATATTTAGTCTTCCAATCCATGAACACAGTATGCCCTTCCATCTATTTAGGTCTTCTGTGATTTCTTTAACAATT
>PVIY010057675.1:0-12776 GCA_004026745.1 Myrmecophaga tridactyla
GCAAAGGAACAGGGGATTATATAATCCACTAAAATTGATCCTGAGCTGTTCTTTCCCCTGGTTAACATGACCTTCAGAACTTGTGGCTTTATGTGGCTTCAATGTCTGGGTTGGAAACATTTGTTCAAGATGTCCATCCTCCTCGTAACTACACCCACCAAAATCACTTCCTCTCTCGAAATTGTCTGTATCCCCTTCCCCTACCTTCTCCAATTACTGGCAGCATAGAGTACTGGGTTCCTGATCTCTCAACTTCCATTTACCTCTCTAAATTTGCTCTGAAACAATGCATGAACTTGCCAGGAATTCAGGTCCCCTAGCTCTGGTGTTAGGTACATTTTTCTTTTTTTCTTCTCTCTTCTTTCTAACCCTGGAAAACCTCTTGTCAGCATTAAGGGAGCCCCCTATCTCTCTTGCTTTTGGGTAAGAAATGTTGCTAAAACCACAAACTTCCTCCCTACTTATCCATCTGCCTGAATAGACATAGGCTTTTGGGAACAAATCCAGAAAGAGTTGCATGCTATTTGCTCTCCTTTTTATATCCAAGACCTGGCTGAATTTGGCCACACAGTATTTAATATCTAATTCATTAGCCACTAGGATTCCAGCTATATGGTAATAAAAGTAAAGTGACTCTGGAATTTCTTGTTTTCCCATTATTTATACACATATCTGGCAGATTGCTTTTTTCCCAAAGAAGACTAATGCTATCTTCCACTTCACGTGGAGCTTCTTAAAATGTGACTTTTCCATTGCCATACCAAGAGGTAGTGGCCATGGCACCTTTTCTTGATCCTAGTCAGAGCTTTCTAACTGCATCAAACAATAGAATATAGTGGAGGTGACACTATATGGCACCCAAGGCATTAAAGAAGATAAAGCTTTGCTTAACTCTCTCTTAGGACACATGCTTTTGGAACCCAGCCACCATCCTGCGAGGAAGCCCAGCCCATATGAAGAGACTACCTGTAGGTGTTCTAGCCAGTAACCCCAGCTGCAGTCCCAGCTGACAACCAGCATCTACCAACACACAAAAGAGTGAAGAAGCCTAGCTGAACCTACTCAATTCCTAGTACTGTGAGGGACAATAATAAATGATGGTTGCTTTTCATGCTGTTAAGTTTGGGGCAGTTTGCAATTTTTTCTGTCTACCTTGCCATACCTATCACATACATCTGCAAAATTATACTTCAGACTAGCTATCCAGAACACTTCCCAGGGGAATATACAGCTGTCAATTTTATAGTAGGTATTCTATCATTCATTCATGGGATGATTAAGTAGGAACAGGGTACAAAAAAATTCACAAAATGGGCAGCTGGAATTTTCCTAGCTGAACTCTAGGCAAACAAGAATGGGAAGCACTCAAGGTTGTGCTCCTCAGCAGTTTATGCTGTGCTTATCTGGAAAGTTCTTCTGGTCTCAATGTGTCTGTGCTTGGCTGCTGGGGAAAGGGGATGGCTGGGACACATGCCCCCCATTTTCTGGCATAGTCTAGGCTTACTCACATGGCAGTGGAGTAGTTCCAAGAGAAATAGTGGAAGCATGAAAGTTCCTTATAGCCTTGACATAGATATGGCAGATTGCCATTTCTACCACATGGCATTGACCAGAACAAGTTACAAGGTCAGGCCAGTTCAAGAGGTGAGACGATACATTACACTTTTTCATAAAGAAGAGATTAAAACTCACTGCTTTAGTTTCGTAGGCTGCTCAAAGCAGATACCATAAATGGGCTGGCTTTAAATAATGGGAATTAATTAGCTTATAGTTTTGAAGCTGAGAAGAATGTCCAAATCAAAACATCCTTAAGGCGATGCTTTTTTCCCAAAGACTGGCTGTGGCCGATCCTTGAGTCCTCTCCTACCTGGCACCTCCATGTGGAGGTGTCTGCTGGCCTCTCCCTTTTCTTCCAGCTTTTGTAGCTTCCATCTTCTTGCTTCTATAGCTTTTTCTGTCTTTGTTTGAATTTCATTTTCTTATAAAGGACCAAGACCTATCCTGGGCCATGCCTAAACAGAAGTTACCTCATCAAGAGATCCTACCTACAATAGGTTTATGCCCACAGGAATGGGTTAGCTTTAAGAACATGATTTTCTGGGGTACAGATGGTTCCAAACCCCACACTCACATTGTAAAGTGGATACAGGGAGGGGTAAAAACAATTTGAGGCCATTTTTGCTAATCAATTTACTTTAAATATATCTATATAGCACCGAGCTTGGAACAATGATTCCAGGTAACTTTGGGCTATCTTAAACCTTTGAATTACTATGTTGGCCAACTTCTGAGGGGGATAGAATGCTTTAGTTAAAAGCTGCAGAGTTGAGAGCTCTATTAAAGTTGCAAACAGCCTCCCCCCACCCCATGAGAAAAGTATAGAACCAGGGACTTCTCTTTACCAAAGGTTATCATTAATTTTCATATCTTGGTTCATAGCAAGTGTTAATCATGATAGCAAGGATGGCAAAGTTATGTTGTAGTAATGAGCAACCCTCAAATTATAATGACTTAAAGCAATATTGATTTATTTATTGCTCACACTGTATGTCCATCACAGGTTGATTGGGTATCTGCTCTAGGGGACCCAAGAAGCCAGAGCCACCAAGTAGAATTTTGTTGATTGCCATGGCAGAACAAAGAGAGCTCAGGTGGATCTCACGCTAGCAATTAAATGTTCCAGCCCCGAAGTGACACACGTCACTTCCATCCATACATCATTAATCAGGGCTTGTCACATGGCCCCACCTTATAAAATGAGGACAAGGAATAAAATTTGCTATGTGCCCAGAAGGGGAGGAGACCCTGGAATATTAGATAATCATCACTAATGACTAATATATTAACTTTAGGAATCCCCTGCTTAGGGGCGATGAATAGTCTAAATACTAGCACATCAGAAAAACCCCACCATCTTGGATTAGATTCATGGTTAATCAAGCTCAGGAGTCGTTCTCTGCAGGTGGCATCATAGGATAGGTGAGGGAGCCTGGTTGTCCTCTAAGACATCTACTGCAAAATATCACGGCCATGCATCCAAGATGTCCATCTTTACTTAACAGATAACAACGTAGCTATACAGTGTAGCTTTCAAAACCTTCCTTGAATCATTTTTTCATACTTTGTCATTTATAGGCTAACTTTCTTTCATTATTCTACAATTGCTTCTTCCTGTTTTCAAAGTTTTCCTCCTTTTGGGAGGCAAATAAGGCAATGGAAAGTGTTCTAAACAAAGGGCAGCTCTACTATCAATTAGCTACATGACATTTAGCCAGGCAGTTAACCTCTCTGTGCTTCATTTTTATCAAGTCTGCTCATCTTAAAGAGAGAAAGAGAGTGGGTTAGATATTCTTTAAGGCTCTTTCTACTGGAAAAAGTTCTTTGCTTTCATACATATTTCCTCTGATGCTCATGTGAGTGCTAATTTTATCAATAGCCTATTCTAATCTCACATTAAGAAGTTAAAAAAAGAAACTGCCACATAATCTATTTATTTACCTTTACTTTCCCAGAAGCAACAAAGAACAAAATATATTCAATCAGACTATTTGCATTTTCTTCTTGAATCTGTTGCCACTCAACCTAGATGAATGATTGGTGAACATCTACTTCCTTCTGTCCTTATTTTTGGTCTATCTAAATATATTTTGAAAGATATTCACTAGAATGACAATAATGATTACTTTTTGCTGCACAAAATATAGCCTGAATCCATTTTCTCTTTTTTTCTCCTCATCACTACAATTTCAATAATGAACATGTATTATTTGTAATTTGAAAAGAAGTATCCATTATCTCTTAAAAGCTTTTATTAACTATATTTATAGTGTGTGTGTGTGTGTATATATGTGTGTGTGTGTATGTGTATGTGTATGGATATATGTATCCCAGATGAGATGTGGAGCAGATGTATCTCCAGGGCATTCTGTACAACAGATGTTCAATATATGTTTGGAAATGAAGAACCAAGTGCTAACCAATTTACTGATAATATAAAATCATAAACTTTCCCTTCAATACTGAGATTCCTGACCTACCTCACAGAACCTCTCAATGATTTTTGAACAAAATGAGCACTTAGCCCTTGTCTTGCTTGGCCAGTAGCACAAATTTTGTGCTGATTCTGTGAATCAGACTATGGAGGACAATCTGTTAAAAAGACAATATAGAGTTAGATGCTGGGCATCTATTTACAAAGTTGTATACTTAGAGGGGATATAGCTGGGCTTCATTTTTATCAAGTCTGCTCATTGTAAAGAGAGAAAGGGAGTGGGTTTCCAAACCACATGTTCCAGAGATATTTACAATTTGTAGTTTCATAATGCTAACACTCCTTGACATATTTCATTTGGCTAAAATCATGTGGGTTCTGTTTTTGTCAGGAAATTTGAATTGCTCAGATGATAAAGGTGATGATAAAGCTCAATGTGAATGGATAGGAAGGGCAGAAATGATATAAACCGTTCAATCTTCTACCTCATGGTGGAAGAGAATTTCAGGCAACCACTTCAATTCTGATAGAACCAATGGATAATCAATTGTGTGTGTGTTTGAGAGAGAGCGAGAAAGAGAGAGACAGAGGGGTGGGAGAGGGAAGGGAGGGAGGGAAGATGTTAGGAAGGAACGAAGTAAGACACAGATTCACTCTAGGTATTGTGAGACGTACAAAGAGATAAAATTAGGTGAGGAAGAGAACTAAGATTTATTAATCAAGAACTATATATATGTCATTAACTAGGAAATGGATATTGTTATCTGGGAGACAGCTATCATAATATCCATTTTACAATGGGGATGGGAGTCACAGATGGGCTGGTTGACTTGTATTAAGTAACTCTCAAAATCAAAATTTAAAATCAGCTGTGGCTTGCTCCAGAGTCTTGCTCATTTCCCATACTGCCTCTTGAAGAACAAGAGGACAAGGAAATAGGTAAAAATGAGTTTAAGTGATTGTTAAGTGAGTGTTAAGTGATGACTTTATGGAGATGGGTCATGAGACAATTTAGTGTCTTGATGCTCAGAGACAGAGCCAAACTGGACTCAATTTCTCATTTAGTAAGAGGTTAGTTCTTATTTATGGTTGCCTGAAGTATTTATACATGCTCAACCTTGTAATTGCTTAGGCGTGAGTGTTCTCAAACTGTGCTGTGGGGATAAGCAAAATAGGGCCAGATATACCAAATACGGGAAATAAATTCTAAAGAAAATGTCACACATACTCCAAAAACTAATATTAGATTTTATGGTGTATTTTACTCCAGTTTCTTCCCATGCACACTTTATTATGAGTGTATATAACTTTACCTTGATTTGTTTTCTTTTAACATTCATTCATAATCAGTTCTGCCCATAACAATCATTTTTATCATTTCATAATATTCCAGCAATTTGAGGCAATAATTTACTTAGCCATTTCTCTATGTTTAAATATTAATGTTTAGTCTAGTTTTTTATAGTTACACTTAGTGCTGCATGAACATTTCTTGGCAGAGTGTGTTTTCCCCAGCTTGTGTGGAAGCTTTATGACAGCAAAGAGTTGTCCATCTTGTGTGTCTTTAGTGCCTGGAACAGAGTAGGTCCCTAACAATGCATTTTAATATCTTTGTAATGAATAGAGCTTTCTTCACTTAATTCTTTACTTAGGAAAAATTCTCAGATGTCTGTGCCTTCAGAGTGTTAATATCTAAATTATTTCTTTTAAGGAAGAGAGCAAATCTCATACTCAGTTTTTCTTCCACATGAAAAACTTTCAGATAGAGGCAATCATCAGCCAAGCTTCCTTTTACTTTTGTTCTCTGACAATAAATAGGGAACTAAATTTCAGTGGGTCTGGCTATATTAAAAAGTTGGACAGAGAAGGGAAGGAGAGTTAACGTTTGCTGATCACCTACTATGTATCAACCACTATGCTAAGCATGATACCTGCATCATCTTATGTCATCATCACAACCCCTAAGATGTAAGTGCAGTGATGCCCTTCTTCAAGTGAGAATCCAAGCCTTTGGGAGATTATGTAACTTGCCTACTTCTGAAATCTCCCAACTGGCTAATGGAGGAGCCAGTATTTGAACTCAAATTTGTCTGACTTCAAAGCACATTTTTTTAACTTCTGTGTGCTGGTTTAAAGCTGTTATGTACCCCAGAAAAGTTCATGTTCTTTTAATCCATTCCTGTGGGTGCAGACCTGTTGTGGGTGGGACCTTTTGGTTAGGTTATTTCAATTTGAGATGTGACCCACCCCATTTAAGGTGGGTCTTAATCCTTTTACTAGATCCTTTATGAGAGGATAAAGGACAGAAAAAGCTGAGAAAGTTTAAAGAGAAAAGCTCTGGAGAAGCAAGCAAGGACCCACAGAAGCTAAAAGAGCCACTGAAGCCAGCAGCTGAAATCAGCAAAACCCAGGAGCAGAGGCCCACAGACACCGGCCGTGTGCCTTCCCATGTAACAGAGGTGTCCCAGAGGCCAGCAGCCTGTCTTTAAAGTCCAGGTATCATCCTGTTGATGCCTTGAGTTGGACATTTTCATAGCCTAAGAACTTTAAATTGTAAGTTAATAAATCCCCATTATAAAAGTCAACCCAATTCTGATATACTGCATTCTGGCAGAATTAGCAAACCGAAACAATCTCATTACACTACTTCCCTGGAAGCCAATATTAGATCTATAACTTAAAAATACTTCAATAATCTAACCTCAACAATTTCTAATTCCAGTTCTGTATTGATCCAGGTTTTCAATCTAGGGCCAGGATGTTAGACTGCAAGGCAGCAGCAGCTTGAAGTCCTCATGAAGGGATGATTATCTCTCTGGGTTGCTGACCTGTTCTATTGTGACTTTTGTCTTTGTGCTATCTGGTGACCTGGTCCCTTTTTGCAGATTTTGTCAGGGAGAAAGCAGCATCTTTCTTTATGTCCATGAAGCCAAATGTTCTGTCTTCATTGTTTGATTCAATTCTCAGCTTTCAGATACAGTAACAGGTAGGTGGGAATTTCCAGGGTTTCCCTCTGAACACTTTGTGCTTTGGGGATGTTGTTAAGGGGTTCTGCTCTATATCTGTCCTTTGACATCATTCACAGACTTGCTCAGGCCTGAGAAGTTCATTGAAGTGTGACTTAGGTCTTTCTGTTTAATAGTGCCTGGCAGTGCTTACTGCTGTCTTGGTTCCATCCCATCTGAGTTCAATACATTGCCAGCATCTGTTGACTGTCCATCTCCCCCTTAAATTTTGGAGGTCATAAGGAGCAGCTGAGCAATTTGTAAACCTTTTTAGCTGTGCATACCAGAGGAGTTTGTAATAGTCTACTCCTCTGAACTCAAGACCAGCTGTCTGGGACATTGAAATGATACTTCATATTCTTGATTCTTTTCTGCCTTGAGCACCTCAGGGGATTGTGGCCTGGGGCTCTGGCACCCATTGGAAAGGGATCCTTTTACTCTTCTTTGGCGAGGTGGCTAGAACCTGATTCTCACCAACATCTTTTTGGGGTATTTCTTTTATCACTCTTTTTTCTCTCATTTTGTATGCATATCCTTGACTGATTTTCCCAACCTTCCAAAACTGTGTTCCATCCTACTTCTTTGATCTAGAAAATTACCCATTAGATTAGAATTACCTCCTCTGAAAATCTAAGAAATGCCTCTCTCTCTCTCTCTGTCTCTCTGTCTCTTTGTCTCTCTCTGTCTCTGTCTCTGTCTCTCTCTCTCTGCATTCCTGTTGGCTTGTAACCCAGTACTTTTTGAATCCTATCATGGCTTGGAGGCATTGTACCCAGAGAAATTCCAATGTTGACCATGTACAAAATACTTAGCAACATTCCCAAGCCTGTAAAAATGCTAATTACATACACTGCAGTTTATATCCTGGAATGCTATGTACTGTGATGCCCTGTTTTTGAAAGAGTTAACCATGGTTGAGTCCACTCTTTGGTAAGAAGTGATTAACCCATAGCTCCACAGCCTCCCCAGTTTCTCTTCCATTGACATTTGACTTTGGCAGCGATATGAAAAGATGGAACATCAGGTTTAATTTCACTTCTGGTTTTGTTTAAGGTCAAAAGGCAACTTTGTTCCTTAATCTTTTAGATTCAACTCTTTGGCAGTGGTATATATGGTCTAGGGTGATTGGACAGGAGGTTATTGTGAAATGCACTAAGGTGCAAAAATATACCTGACCCCACTTCAATCAGGAAAGCAGCATGAGGTTTTTGGAAAAGTCCAGGCACTGCCTGAGTACTGATTGATTGGCCTGCTGTGGGCACTATAATTAGAAGCAGGTCATTTTTACCAGGCTCCTTGAACGAATGATGGGGTCTGCCTGCAAGTACCATATGAGGAAATATATGTGTTCATGTCCAGATGAAAAATAGCACATTGCAGGATTCTGGATACTTGCTCTACTTGATGTATGCCTCTTTTGTTATTTTTAAACTCTGTCATTCTTTTCATCTTCTCTGCTTTCTTCTTTGCAATCAACACATGAGTCCTTTGGAAATCTTTCTAGGTGATCCTTTGCTATGATGGCCTGATGAATCATCCTTGAAATAATTTCCTATCCCGTGTTATTTTCTTTTTCACTACTAGCACCCTCATTGAGGCCTTTTTAATATCTTTCTTAGAGAATTGAATTGCTGCCTGTTAGACATTTCTGCCTTTTGCTTCAGCCTTCTTCCATTGCTAACAGAGTGGGTTTCCTAAAAGCATATATCCAGCCATGTTACTCACTTGCTCAAAATCTTCATAACAGAATTAAATATATATCCTAAGTCTGGCATTCAAACCTCCACAAATTTAACCCCATCCTTCCTTCTTTGGATTATCTCTACTCGGGCTTTCCCACCCTGCACATGGTCCCCTTTAGGGGAAGGGCCTCACATAGGGTCAGTGTCCCCACAGAATTTACTTCACTAAACAGAATTGAAAGAGACTCTACTTTTCTCATCCCTCAAATATTTTGGCAGTTGAACTAATGGCTCAGATTCTTTCCAGCCCAGACCTTCTAGGAATCTATGAGAATAAAATATTGATAATTTAGAATCAGAGTCCTGTGTAGTATTATTTCCTCTTTTTGCTTGTAGTGGATTGATGGATTGTGAAAGAATTAGCAGGGTGGTCAGATTTGTCCAAAGCTATTTCTTCTGACATTTTGTAAAGAGGCTATAACCTCAAAAGTGACACCCATTCATCCATTTATCCATCCATCTAGTCATTAAATATTTATTGAGCACCCTAGGCACTTGTAAGAAACTGGGAATATATAGGTTATTAAGACAAATGAGCCCTCTTTTCAAGCAGCTTACTGTGTAATAGCAATAGAGACCTGTAAACATGTCTGTATTATTAGGTGTTATAGAAACTGCAATAACAATCTTAATGGTTACACTAGGGAGTAAAAAGCCTCTCCTGGGGTGATTAGGAAAGGTTTCTAGGAGGAAGAGATGTATTAAGTATATATATCAACAGAACAAATATTCTCCACTTTGAAGGAGTATAACAGAAGATGAGGCTGAAGGTAAAATTATTACTGGTTTGTTAAAATGAAAGTATGTTCGAGGAACTACAAGGAGTTTGTCATGCCTGGAAAGTAGAGTGCTGATAGGGCACAGTAAAACTATGATATAGGACCATGAATGATGGCTAAAGAATGTGAATTCTTCCCTTGAGGCCATGGGAAGCCAATGAAGATTTTGTGGCAGGGGAATGATGTGTCTGAATTCATTTATTAGAAAGATAACTCTAGAATAGAGTTTCTCAACCTTGCACTATAAACCTTTTGGGCCAGATAATTCTTTGTTGCAGGTGTCTATCCTGTGTATTGCCAGATGGTTAGCAGCATCCCTGGTCTCTACCCACTAGATGACAGTAGCATAAGGTTGTAACAGCCAGAAATATCCCCAGACATTACCAAGTATCCCCTGTGGGGAAGGATCACCTGTAGTTGGGAATTAGAAGCACTGGGGCTCTAGAAGTATTGAGGAGGGTGGACTAGTGAGATAGGAAGCCAATAGATCCTGTAGAGGCTAGTGAAATGGTCCGCATGAGAGATGGATGACAAGGACAGAATCGAAGCAGAGACCATGGAGAGGGAGAGAAGGAATTGCCTACTGTCATCAGATTTAGGGAACAAGGAAAAGGAAAGAGTTTGAGTTGATACCAGTGTTTCTGACCTGGGTAGCAATGTGAATGGAGGGGCCATTTGCAATGATATGGAATGCAAGAGGAGAAGTTGAATTCTCTGTTGGCCACATTGACTTGAGTCTGGAACATCTAGGTGGAATAGACAGATGGATGTAAGAGTCAAGCAAACAATCAATTGTGCCAGGCCCATAGGGCATGCAAGTTGCTTAGACATTTACTTTAGTCCTCTTAGGATTTTGGTCATTAATAGGTCAGGCTGTTGGTCTCAGCCTGGAAGTTTTGTCTTGAAATATGAATGTTTAGTATTACAGCTCCATCTTTGAATTTTCATGTTTTCAGAGCTCAAATCTGACCATTTTGAATAGAAAAGATTACCAACATGACTATGGCAGACCAACTGGACTTAGGGATGCTTTAAATTTAAACCTTTGAAATTATATTATTTCTTGAAATAAAAGAATAAATGTGCTTATATATTATTTATGCACACACATATATATAGTACATTCAGTCTTTAACATATTATATAATTATATATTCATTATCTATTTAATTAGATATATATAATTATAATAATTTATAGAGAGAACATTCAGTCTGTAATAAACTAATTATATATTCACATGCCAATAATAAAAGGCCCATGGAATGAGTCAGACCTGATGTTCAGAGCTTTTAGAAACTAAAGCCTAACCTAAGCCTTATCATTTGTTTTTCAGTGGTGGTGAACAGTCCAAGCTGCTTGCACTAGCCACTTCTTTACTAAACCTTCAGATAATCTGAGTACGTCACTGAATTGTCATTCTGAACATGGTTTACCAGTGATTACACTAGGTTAGAAAATCTCAGCTGCCATTTAAAACAGTGATTGCACATGGCCTTAGTTTTAGTTAGAGCATCATGCGTGGGAGCTGAGGGATGGGAGAAAAGGAGAGAATTGTGGAAGAAGATTCCACCATATTTCATAACTAAATTCATAGACTGAGGAGTAAAAGCAAAAAAAATTAAAAATAAATAAAAACAGAACATCAGAGTGGGTATAAAGTAATGTCCTCTTTTCAGTGTAAATAATTATTCTGTGACCTCCTAATGCCTATGGGTTAAGCGAGATGGTGAAAACACAGGATCACATGGGAGAATGAGAATTCTGAGCCTCACCCAGCTCCTTGGTACTTTATCTTGGATGAGATTATTATTATGATCCCATTTTGTATTGTAGTTCTGCCCCTTGCCTGGGTCTTACAGATACTGCAGAGAGTTAAAAACTTTAATAAGTTTATTTTTATCTCAGGAGTAAGTCTTGGCCCAGCCATCTATGTCTTCTCTAACTCATTTAGATCCAGCCTCTTATGAGATAACTTAAAAAGTGACAAACATATCCACAGTAGCAGTCATGGGATTTTTTCAGAACTCCATAAAGTGAATAAATACATCTTAAGCTCTTTGGAAACATCTACTCAGGAGAGTTTGGAGAAAACTGTCTTTAATTGACCATGGGACACACAGTTCAACTTAAATTCTAAAGTGTAATGGACTTAAACCTTGCGCAATTTTATCTTACTGATTTTTCTATTGGGTTTTAAATGAAAAAATATGAAAGGAGAAGTAAAAACTTCCAAGCAAACACTTTGCCTTGTGAAATTCAAGCTATGGTGCTGTTGGCATTAATGCTACATTACCAAAACATTACCCATTTCCCATCACCTAATATCCATTTAAATGTCTCATTTCAGCTAATTATTATATCAGGCTGAGAAGGGAATAAAAGATAACTTCTTTCAGGCTTCCAACCACCTGCCTAGTTGAGACAAAACTGGAGGGTTGAGAGACTTCTTTTTTGGACTACCAGGTACCCGACAAAACTACCACTTAGCTTAAGGATCACCTCTTCCAGGTAGCATCTTCTTACCACCCTCTCCCAGACTACATTTGATGACATTCCAGGGTGTGGCTTTTCATATCACTCTATTAATATATTTAACATAAGACTTAGACTATTTTTTGCATTTGTAATTATCTTTTTTATGTGTCTGACTCTCCAAAACTCTGATATTCTTGAGAGTAGAAACCAGCAGACTCTACGTTGATTGAATTAATTATTATCTCCATCTTCATAGATGCATCTTAGTTTGTAGAAGTCCATGTGTGAGGCCATGGAGGAAAACTCTCCTCATAATTGTAGCATAGGATTAATGATAGGGCAGCTGTGGTCACACGTCCTAGCACTGACCATTCATTGGGCAATTTCACTCACCACATGCATTTAGGCAGGATTCTATACAGCTCATTTAGTGATTTTTGATGTAAAAGGCTCTAGTGTTTTGTGTCTGAACAGGAGAACAGGACAATCTATTTTAGAATATCTACTTTAGCATTAGTGAACAATGACCAGCCAGCTTGCCATTCTTAGCTAGAGTATAATACTTAACCCAGCTTGTATACACATTGAATCTGAAGCATCAGTCAAGTTTGTAACTAGAGCTCCCTCATTTGCATATTTCTGATTCCTACAGAATAGGATGAAAAAATGAAAAGTGTCCTGAGAGTTGGACCTTCTGCTAAGTACATTTGGCAAGCTTGTAATACATCTGATTGAAAAGTTTCTAATAGAATCTTTGGTGAGCACCTTTGGAGCACTCTGG
>PVIY010057676.1:0-12773 GCA_004026745.1 Myrmecophaga tridactyla
TCTCACATTTGTTCTTAATAAATGTTCTGCCTACTTACTCTAATATATACATATTATATAGTTGTGTTTGGTAGACCCCAATTTTGTGCTTCTGCTTTTGCCGGGGTCTCCTCTAGAAGGTGGAGGCATATATTAGCAGTGAAGAGAGTCCTCACTTAGCATGAAGTTAAATATGGAAGCTGTCCATGCAGATCGCCATTTCTCTCCACCCTTTCTGGACACAAGGCAACGGACAGCTCCCTTTCAGAGACAGCACACAGTATGCGTTTTACTTCACTAATAAAATGCTCTGCACCTAAACAACTAGTGGTTAGGAGATGATGCCGTATAGACAGGAGGTAATGGGATCCCTGCCAGACAGGTAGCACACCAAGAAGCCTTGTTGTGGCTTAGGCAGTAGTCTGAAAGGTGCACAAAATCACCGGCTGCCAAGTAACATCAGCGAGCCAAAAAATTAACAAATGAATGTTTAGTGATGTATTAAGTACTGATATTTTTCAAGATAATTCATAATAAATATATAATTTGGATAAAATGTCAATCTATATTTTCACAGAGTGAGGGAGGCTTATTGATCACACTGATTACATGAAAAGCAAAAATAAAACAGCTGAAGAAGCATTAGAATCTATCTCAGAAATCTGTACTATCTGAAGAAGACTGTGATTCAAAGTGGCAATGTTAACACATGCAACTGCACAAGGCATGTGTACTCTTTCAAGCTTGACTGTTTAGATCAAATGACTTTTCTAAGTTCATTTATCTTATTTAACTATTGCAAGGAGTTTGTGCACAAACAGAAAGTGAAGCAACAGCTGTTAATGTATTGGCTCCATTAGCCCAAGGACTTTGCAGTCAGTTAAATAACAGTTTTATCTCAATTTCATAAATGCTCCAAAAGGATAATCAGTTAATACCAAGAATGGGGCAATATTTTCATCCAATTCGTGGAATCGAGTAAACTTTTAAAAGCCCATTCTTCCAAATGTGAAACCTGATGCTGGTGTATAATTTTAAAAGTTCAACTTTGAATGTAGAAAAAAAATTTTTGGTGTTATTACAGTACAAATTTTAGTGAGGTACAGTGTAGTGATAAAAGCAATGTTCTTTTTAAATTAAGAAGCCTATGCTGGAAAAGCTGTTTGAAATTGTTAGTGTTGTACATATAATTAAACATAGTATCCAAAGAGCCATAGTTGTGGCTAAAACATTAAAGTTTTAATAAAACATTAAAGTGTTTTATATAAAGTCATAAAATGTCTAGAAAATTATTTATTGTGAAGGTAATGTCAAATACAAAAGGATACCAAGACATGACAGTACACTTTGCTGCCAGACATCAAACAGATTTTAGAAATGTGTGAAACTTTGAAGAATAGTTGAATAGCATTGGACCTTTTGGTAGAGCCTGCCAAACTTGGTTGCATCTTGTTCAAGATTAGTTAAAAAGCTTTAGTCAAAAATCAGTGAATAGCCATTTTGGAAATGCTAATCAAAACCACAATTAGGTAGCACTCATACCCACTAGGATGCCTATTATTAAAAAGAAGAGAAAGATAACAACTGGGTAGGTTTCTCCAATAACTTAATATAGAATTACTCTATAACCCAGCAATTCCACTCGTAAGTAGGTACGTACTCAAAGAAAGTGAAACCAGGGTCTCAAAAAACACTTGTACACCAATGTTCATAAGAGTATTATTCATAATAGCCAAATGATAGAAACAACCGAGTGACCACAACAAATGAATGGATGAACAAAATAAGGTATAATCATTATTATATTATTTGGCCATAAGATTGAATGAAGTTCTGATGCATCAGATGACACTGGATGCATTGGATGACAACATGGATGAACCTTCCAATACATGCTAAGTGAAATAAACACAGCACATAATACAAATATTGTTTGATGTAACATATATGATATCTAGAAATAGTAAATCTGCAGAAACAGAAAGTAGATTAGAGACTACCAGGGGATCGATTGAGTAGGGGAAGAGAAAATTTTTGCTTTGTGGGTAGAGAGTGTTTTTAAAAAAGGAAAAATCATATGCTATAAATTTTGGGAAACTCTAAAAATCCTTTCAGGTGGTGTGGACCAAAAAAAGATATTGAAATGGTGAAAACTATGCCGGACAAATAATTGTATGCAAAATCAGCATCTAGATGCTGAGTATCTAATATGTCTTCCTCAGTTATCAAAACAACACAGTACCACAGTGGAACTGGAAAGGAAATAGATGTCTGTGTTTTATTAGATGCAAAAGAGAGAGGGGAGCATTTTTAAATAATAAATTTAAGACGTACATATATAATATAATAAGCAGACTTTAAAATAAACTAAAAACAGCACCAGGACCTCCTTAATAATAATAATATATTAACTCACATTTCTTAGTCTTTTGCATTTTATTGTAGACTGACTCTGACTCTTCAGCACTCATGCAGAAATAGTACAGGTTTTATGATTCACAATTATAGATGACACATCTCGAGTTTCCAGTATGTGAAATGGCTTGTCCAAGGACATAAAGTTGGTAAAGGATGGGTGCAGGAATGGTGAGCCCCACTGCTTATCTCTTGGCTGGGTCCATGGTAACCTGGAGGTTTGCCTGGAAAGAGGAAAGATGTCATTGCTCTTGGGGCTACATCAGCCTAACTGGCTTCAGGACACTTAAACTAAGAGAGGTTACTGTAAAGAAACTCAGGGTTGTCATATATTCCAGGAGTCAGTGGGTCAGAGTTACAAAAACCACAAGGCCAGGGTGCATTATGCAGTGAGGGGCCAAAGAAGGCAGAGGATTAATAATCCAGGCTAGGTGGTGGCAAACTACAGGCTTTGCATTGCATGGGGACAGAGTGAGGTTTTGTAGTTGTTACAACTGGCACCTGCTTGCAGAGAAGACACATATTTTGTCTGCTCATGGGATCCTAGAAGGCTCTACTGGCCTCATCATAATCTCAGCAACAAGCTGCAACCATGCATGCCTGGTCCCCAGGAAAGCGCCCCCTTTCAGAAACTTAGGTGAAGGGTGGGCTGCCCTTCTGAGGACTATCAAGAACAAGTCACCTGGCCCTCCTGAGGAGGCCAGGTCAGCCTCAAGCATGGCGGTGGCCCCCCTGCCCTAAGTAGTCATGTGCTCCTGGAAGTGGGCAAACCTCTTTACTGGGGAAACCAGGCTAATGAGGCTTTTTGTTTTTTAGTATCTGGGAAAAAGTTGTCCAAACTCGGGGATATGGATTCTATAGAGAAGGATCATGTCAGTGCTCAGTGCCAGGAGGGGTGTTTGTTCCCCAACAGAAGGTGTGACTGAGAAAATGAATAAAGTAGTGATTATGCATCAAGGGTAATTATTCTGGTTTTGTTTTTTTTTAATATTCTAGAATCTAGATAATTAGTATAAATGTGTTTTTTATATGTCCTGATCACATGGTGTTTTTAATTTTGAAAAAATTTTCTTTTTTCGAAACAGTTTTCTTAATAACTATTGCATCAATCTACCCTTATAATAAAGCTGATTTTGGCTTAATAAATGCAGCTTCGTGTGTATGTGTATGTGTTTGTATATGTGTGTGTGCGAGAGAGAGAGAGAGAGCGTGAGAGAGCTTCTATTGGTCAATAATTTATAAAATTACTCTACCAATAAACCCTATGTAGTTCATTCATAAATATCCTAAAGACAGAAAAATTCTTCCATGTGCTTTAACATTAATATGATGTGTCCTGTGTTGAATTGCAGAAAATAGAGTTAAGCATTTTAATATTTTAAATCAAAAATATATTAATTTAGTACATATGTGCCAGTTTGAGGCTATTCTGTACACCAGAAAAGCCACACCCTTCAATCCTCATTCAATATTGCTGAATGGGATCTTTTTTATTGTTTCCATGGAGATGTGACCCACCCAATTATGGGTGGTAACTTTTGATTAAATGGTTTCCATGGAGATGTGTCTCTATCCATTCAAGGTGGGTTTGCTTACTGGAGCCCTTTAAGAGGGAATCATTTTGGGAAAACTCAGAACTACTGGAGCCCACACAGCCAGAGACCTATTGAGATGCAGAAGGAAAATCCTCCCAGGAAGGCCTTATTTGAAAAGAGAAAGCTAACAGACGTTGCCATGTGCCTTTCCAGCTAACAGAGATGTTCTGGACCCATTAGCCTTTCTTGAATCAAGGGAACTTTGCCTGAATGCTTTAGTTCAGACATTTTCATGGCTTTAGAATGGTAAACTTGCAACTTAATAAATTCCCCTTTTAAAAAGCCATTCTGTTTCTGGTATATTGCATTCCGGCAGCTCAACAAATTAAAACAACACGTAAGAATTAATGACTTGTTTCATTAAAATTCCTTATAAGTTTTAAAAATTAGCTCTAGGGTCCATGGGTAGTTCAGTGGTTAGAATGCCTGCCTTCCATACAAGAGAACCCGGTTCAATTCCTGGACCATTCACTCCAGAAAAACAAACAGATAAACAAACAAAAAATAAGCTCTAATGTGTTGAGAGCCCTGAAGGATAGTGTTTGTGTTCATTGATGACTTCAAGGACCCATTCATTTTGATGAGAACTTATTTTGCAATTCTTAGTTATGAGAGTTAAATATTTGTACATGGAATGATATCTGACCAAATTCATGTTGAGTGGTTTGACATTTAGTCTCCACTGTGGTATCTGTGACAGTATTTGTCGATGTGTTGGCTGAGTTTTATCTGTAACAAAACACCTGCTTCCAGGGCCCCATCTCAGACATAAGGAATCTGAATCTTGGGAGATGTTTTCTGGTATCTGCATAAATAAATAGCTCCCCAAGAGGCCTTTTTGCAGCTTAAAATGCAAAAATCTCTGCGTTAGAGAAGGTTTATACATCCTCTAATATTTTGCAAGAGATCTTGTCCCTTGGTAGTATTCCTGGATAATCACAGCTTTATTTGGAATTTGTGAT
Source organism: Myrmecophaga tridactyla (assembly GCA_004026745.1). Taxonomy (NCBI): domain Eukaryota; kingdom Metazoa; phylum Chordata; class Mammalia; order Pilosa; family Myrmecophagidae; genus Myrmecophaga; species Myrmecophaga tridactyla. The sequence continues at coordinate 4,952 of PVIY010057676.1, forward strand.
CAGTGATCCTAGACTGGTCTGAAACTTTCTTTTCCACTTTTAATAAAGAAACTTTTATTTTCTTTATTTCGTTACATTAGGAATGTAACATAACATTGTCCACAAAATACCTGAGGCCACATTTAAGCTATTGAAAAACAATTTCCCTCCAAAGAAATGCCTGCAGGTAGTTAACACATGCTGTTAATAATTCATGAATCTTTTAAAGGTGAATCTGCATGGCTGCAGAAAATTAGAGTAGGACCCTAATTTGGATTCTCAGGCCAGATTAGCCACTTCCTAACTGTGAGACCCTGAATAGAGATGGAAAGTGTCAGAGTGGTCTTCAGAGCACAGGCCTCATATTAAGTCTGGTGATGTGTAAACTCAGGTTTTTTGTCTTAAAAAATGCAAGAATTGGACCAGTGTCTATGGTCGCCTGCAACTTTGATTTTCCAATAAGTAGCTAAACCAAATTACTTCTATATTTCCAAGCAATAAACTACATTTCTTCTAAATTTATATTCTAATTTGGATTTTTAAATAATTTACATTGGCATGTCCTCTTAATTATTCAGCCAAACCTCCTGAATTAGTGAGTTTTTACTTCATAAAGTTTATTAGACTCTAGTTCATGAGAACAAGCTTTGGAAGAAGGTAAGGGGATTATGAAAATGTAATGAAGAAAATGTTCTTCTTCCATTTTAAAAACTTAGAATGACTTACAAATTCTAATTCTCATTTTTCAGGTATGCTGCTCCTTGAAATACCTATTTTATTTTCTTTATTCTCTGTATTTTATTCTGTCACTTCACTGTCATCCCTTTTTACCATTCCCACTACAATTAAGTTCAAGATGTTTTATACCTTCTTTGTGCTTTGTTTGACCACTGATTTTGTCTTAGTAGTTGATAAATTACTCATTTGGGCTAGAGGAAGTGAAAAATACCAGATAGTCACTTAATGAACATTTCCTCATAGGAAAAATAAACCAAACCTGTTCTCCATATATAGCCCTTGGGAATCATGAGTACATGCTGCACAACACCCCAGGAAATTCAGGTCATCTCACACAGGTAGGTGTGGGCAGCCCTTGGGGCAGAGGGAAAGTCCCAGAGCACAAGAGGAAATTGCTTACTTTAAGTAGCAGGAAAACATTCCAGTTCTAATTTTATTATTGAATGTGAATGATAAACAACATTTATTCAAGGTCCTACGATAGCATTTCAGAAATGTAACTATGTCAGCTTAAAAATGCAACAAAATATAGTTTTTCCTATTGTTACTTCTCTATAATGAAATACATAGGAGAGGCACAGTCAATATAAAAATTAGCTTTCTTTGGCTATCTTGACAGTCTCAATTCTCTGCCAACATTCTAATCCCTTCCGAGACCCTACAGTGCTGAGGGAGGTGGGGAATGAGGTGGCTGCCCTATGGGGAGAATGTCAGCCCTTAGTACTTTATTGGTAACAAAGTCAGCCAGCAGGGACTGCAGCTATAGGTGAGTTTCCTTCTAGCTATCTAAGGGAAGGGAGGCTTTGAAAATGAAAGGGGCTCTCATAGGTCAGCGGGGAGAAAGCATCTCAACGGGGTGTCAAAATCAGTTGGCACCTTCTCTCATTCTAGGAGGTCTTTCACACTCCTTTCAGGTCAGGTTACTCTTCCAGTTTCTACCATTCCTTGGAGCCCTCCCCTAATTCCCTGAAGACACTGTGGCTTGTGGTTCACTGCTGTGATTCTCACCAACACCTCTCCCGCCATAGCTCTCAGTACTTCCATATCACATCCGTGCACATACTTTCTAGTACACCTGCACCTCAGTACCCTCCCCTTCCTGCCGCAGGGAAGAGGAATCTGCATTTCACAGGATTCTCCACTTCACTTCAGCTGCAGGGAAGAGGAATCTGCAATCCTTTCACAGTCTCAATCTCAAACATGCCCTTCTCTTACCATGATGACCGATCTCTCCAGGTCCCTTTGTTCCTTCACCTCCAACATCTGCTTCACTGAGGAATTCTTACCTCCTTTCCATTGTCTCTTTTATCCTCCTGTATTTACTTACTTCCTTAGGCAGTCATTTCATAGTCAAGCATAATAATCATGTTCTTGCTTTTATTAAAGCACGAATATGATTAAACCCAACTTTAGGCCTTCTCTTATCTGAACACTTTTAGCTGAATGTGAATAGAGGAAATCACACAGCCATGTGACTGGTCTCACCTTCTATTCATGATCATGTACCTCCACTGAGCTTTTAATTCTGTCCAGCAATCATACCATATTCCTCAGTCCTATTTACTCTGCCATACTCCTAGATTGCTGTTCAGATTGCTCCAACTGTTCAGTGTTCAGTCTTGTTTGGTGACTTTACTCCCTATTTCACTGAAAATAAATTAGAAACCATTGAAAGAGAACTTCACCCACCTAGCACCACCAACCATCTCTGTTCCTACTCAGGTTCAGACCAACCTCTGTCCTACTACAGCTCCCATGTCTCGTCTAGCTGACTCAAATTTAGTGCCAGTAATTCTCAATTTTCCTCTGCCTACTGGAATGTTCATGTCAGCATACCAATAATGTTCCCATTTTCCGCAAATTTAAGAAAGGTGTCTCTTCATCCCGCCTGTTATTCCTGTGAGTCCTGTTAATCTCCACTGTTCCCTCAAAGAGTTGTCTCTACTCATTGTTTCTAACTTCTCCCTCCACATTTCCCATGGACACGCTATAGTGGGGCTTTTCCAATCAGTGCTCCACTGAAATTGCTCTTGTTAAGGTCGGTACCCACTCCACATTGCTAAGTCCTATGGCCAGTTCACAGACGCTGGTGCACTCTCGGTGGCCATTGACAACTTCACTCCATCCATCTTGAAACATCTTCCCTTTAGAATTTAGAGCTTGGTCCTTGAACATTTTTTTTTTCCTTAATTTCCTACACCCACTCCCTAAGTGCCATCATCTCACCTCACAGTATCAATGCCTCTACAGGCAAAAGACCTCCAAATGTGTCTCTATCACAGCTCTCCCCTGAATGACAAACTCATGTCCTTCCATTCACCTCAGTCATAGTAATAGAAGGGATAAAAAAAACCTTAGGTAGCTGTTACTGTATGCCAGGCTCTGGTTTTAGCATTTTCCATGGAGTATGTCACTTAATCCTCACAACAACCTGTGAAGCAGATCATGAGACACTGAACAAGAGAGAGATAAAACAGTTTACTCAATATCATATATCCAAACAGTAAAGACACTGCCAGGATTTGAAACTGGGCATTCTGGTTTCAGAATCTATCTTTTTATGCCCTGCAGATGTACTAAAATGCCTCTCAAATTAAACACTTAGATGGTATCTTTCAGGTGTTGAAAACCATATCCCTATTATGCCCCCAAACCAGCAAGTTCTTCCCCAGTCATCCTCAGCTTGGTAAAGAGCATTTCTGTTTATCAGGTGCTTCAGCCAGAAAGCTCAGAATGGTCCTGGGATCCTCTTTCTCTTATGCCCCACCCCACAAACTTCCAGCATATTGTGTTAGCTCAACTTGCAAAATATATTCAGGACGTTATCCCTTATCACATCCTTCTCACCTGCTATTATTCTGGCTCAAGCCTTGATCACTTCTTCTGAGCATCACAATACCATCCTAATTGTCTCATTGATTCTGACTTTGCTTCTTTTTTGTCTCTTCTTAGAATGGAACCCAGACAATCATTTAACCAGAATGATTCTGTTAAAATATGTCAGACAATACCATTCTTCTACTTAAATCCCTCCAATGGCCTTTCATCTCAGAGGAAAAACCAGCACTCTCACTGGACCATGGAAGGCGCTCCACGATCTGGTCTCCATGTGACTTCTCTGAATTCATCTTCTCCAAATACCACCCTGTGTTCCCTCTTCTCCAGCCACATTGGACTCCCCACCTTTTAAATTTCCCTGAACCTGCACTTGCTCTTTACACTCTCTATTTCCTCTGCCTGGAATGGTCTCCTTCAGACATTTGCATGGCTTGATCCCTCTCCTTGGCAAGTCTTTAAATCAACCACCTTCTCGTTGGGGTTTCCTTTCCTACAATTTCATGTGCACATACATGCCAAAAACGTTTCCTCTCTTTATTTTTTTTTCTCCTATTATCTAATGTCCTTTAGTTTGTTTTCTTTTTTTAGTTCATGTTTATTTTTAGTTCTCTCCACTAAAAGCTTATGAGGGCAGGAATTTTGTGTGTGTGTTTTGTTTTTTTTTTTGTCTTACATACTGTTTCCCCAGATCTTTAAATAATGACTGGTGTACAGGATGTCCAATGAATTAATAAACTCACTTATTACCCAAGAGAATAGTTGTCAACCAACCCTAAATTCCTAAGTGAGATCCTAGAGAACCATGAGGAATCCAATAGAGACTGTTTAAAATTAGTATTAAGTCCCTTGGTTCTTTCTGCTGCAAAGATTTGAGTTTTGAAGATGAGGATGGATAAGGGGATTTCTGTAGGGTGCTTGCTGATGTGAAATGTCTTTCTGCTCCTCTCTCTATGGGGGTAAAGCAAGTGGTGCTTCTTTCCCCTTCCCTTAAACCCTGGAAAAGGAGATTAAAATAATCCACTAAAAAAGCTTTAATATTGTCCTGTGAGGTTGGTGACATACCTCGGTGGACTTTTTTCTGATCATGGCTGTCTGGCCAAATGGGCAATGGCTATATATGTGAAGTCACTGTACCCATGGCAATGAGTCTAATTTGCAAGCTTTCCATGGACTAAAAGGGGGGAAGGGTGTGAGAGAGGTAGCAAAAGGCACGTGGGAGGCAAGACGCCATTGGTGAGATGCTGGAAATGGACAGCTAGATATCGGGTGAGGGCAGAGCCCAAGCACCTCCAGGGCAAGAGTAAAAACAGCATGAAACCAGTATGGCCAGAAAAACCCTTTCCTTCCATTTGTCTTCTCTTCCTATTGCTTCAACGGTAACTGAATTCTGGGCTTCAGGAGAAAGAGGAGATGTGACAAAGTGACCTAAGATGAAGCCCCCAGTACTCCTTCCTACAGATCACACACACACACACACACACACACACACACAAACACACACACAACTCTTCATACTTCCCACCTGCCATAGACCTAACAGATGGGGAGAGAGGGGAACTCAGGGAGAGAAATTCTAACTTTAAATGTTTAGAGTTGTTTTTCACACACAGAACCAGGCATATTAATATCTGAACTGAGAAGATTTTTCCATTAAAGTTATTAAATGAGTTTGAATTATTTTATTTATTGAAATATACTCAGTGTTTGGATACTTCCCAAGAGTTCATCTGAAGGCAGAGTCAGCCTCAGAGAAAGGATAAAGGAAAGTGGAGAAGGAGAAAACAGTTGTCCTCTTGTAATTTCTGAGTCCTGCCTGCTCAGTATACCACATTCCGCTGTGTAACCAGGAGACAATCTGTATATTTCAAGTAGTTTTTATGGAAATAATTTGAAAATTACAGGATACGATCTATAAGCTTTATGTAGAATAAACCCCAAATCCTATAACTTTCCAAGAAAGTGAAGCATTTTTATTATTTTATTTTATTATTATTTTTAAAACCATAGAATTTAAACATAATTACACAAAGCTTTCTAACATAGATTGCCTATCTTGAGACTTCTGCTAGGTGGCTTGATCAGGTTGTTATTCATTTACTTTTATAAAATTAAAAAAAAATCACTTTAAAAACCACTTCTATGGCTAGCAGTGTGGGAAGGGTGAATAGGTCTAAATTAATTTTCTTCTCTGTTTCAGCACTTTAGAAAAGCACAAAAGGAAATAAGACCAATCCAGATATTCATTCTTTCTCTCCAATTTTTCCTTTTCCCATATGAGAGGAGCCTGGAAGTTCACAGACACATTAGGGAATGTTCCCACTGTGTGGGAGGCACATCTGCAGAGTGCACCATGGACCACCAAAAGTGGAGGGAGAGAGAAGCGTGTGGGGGCGGAGGTGGCAGACAATAAAAGAAAAACTGGGAGTAGGTTAGGCCCGAATAGCCAACTGAATTGCCTAACCTCCCGTTTACCTTTGCGTTATATAATACGCCTAAGAGCAATAACATTTGTATTTTTAAAGTTTTTTTAAGAACAGTGATGAAATAGAGTTCATAGCATTCCCTTAGAATTTTTTTTTCTGGGAGTATGGGGAAAGTTAGCATTCTGCTTGGCACAGCAGCCCCTGTGCCGCTGAACCGAATGGCTCTAGGGTTTTCTTCCTTCCAGCCTTCAGCAGCCCTTTATTACAGTGGCCATGTGAAAGCCCAGCTGCTGTAGGCTCCTCTCATCCCAGAGGGAAGCACAGCAAAGACAGAGTTGGATTCTGAATTAATTCTTTGTAAAACATCAGGCGCATAGAAGGCTCTGAAAATACAAATGATTATCATTAGCAGTAATATGTGACTACTGAAGAAACATTTGAAAGAATAATGTGGTCTAGCAAAACAATCCTGCAATCTGCATTCAATCACAACTGACCAAAAATGCTCGCAATGGTCCTTTGTTTTATGGGAAGCCAAATGCTTTCTGGAACTCATGAAGCAAGTTTCCCAAAGTGGCACATAACCAACAGAACGTTAGTGAAACGATAACTGGCCCTGAAGTTGACTTTCCCATTGAAGGTAAAACACTCCCACAATAATGGCCAAGGTGTTGATGGTGACAAGAATATTGATAAACCTGTCCAGTGCTCACAGATGAGTTTTATGACATGTCCTACAACATGCGTGACTGGACATTCTGCCAACCAAATAACTTATGCGTGAGGATCATTAAAATCCAGTATATAAGATTTTGAAAATCACATAGGGCTGAAAAATTGGAAAAGAAGAAAGCATACAACCAACTCTGTTGGAACCTGCTTGATTAATTTGAATTCTGGGCCAATTTAATAAATCTCTTAAGTGCAGTGATACTGAAATTATGTTACCTTATTCTCTTAGAAAACAAAAAGCATACTCTTTATGGATCGTGGTTTCACTATTCACCTTTGGTTCAGAGCCATAGTGAGCAAGCTTTTGGGGCTCCAATCCTCAAAAAGCAAGTTCAAATCTGGCTATGATTAAGTTTCAGACAAATCATATGCTTCTACCCTTGCAGTTCACACCTGGCATACATGAGAAAGACAGATTCCTTGGGATGCAAGCTCAAAGTCCTAAGATGGAGGCCCTGCCATCTTCTGAACTCTGAATTGCTGATCCTGGGGCCATATATCATCTTTAGCCAAAGTGGGTGGCTTTGGAGATGCCAAGCACATGCAGGAACCTTCAGCCCCATTCATCCACCTACCAGAAACAGGAGTATTTTCCTAAGTGGCTTTTTCAACAAAGTACCATAAAGTTAGAATGAACTTGAGACCCACTGGACTTACCACAGGAAAACATAAGCAAACTGAAAGGCTGTAAATCAATAGTTATTCCATTTTAAATAGATCTCACCTTTAACTTTTCTTTTTCACCTCTGAAAGACAATCAAAAGAAATGTTGAAGAATACCAGTAAATAAGGTAATAACTTCTTGGAAGGCTTTCTAAAGATAATAAAGAAGGTTGTATTATAATATGACTATAAAAATAAATATTCTCATGATTTCAAATCTTCTAGAAATAATTTTTCCTTTTTATTCTGATTTTCAGTTTTATTCTGGTTTTAAGTTTTAAGAGATAGAGTTTGATTTCATTACTAATGCCAGTAATCACATGGTAGAAAATAAACACACACAATAAAAGAATTCCTGTAGTAGCTCTCATGGTCCTCTTAAATAAGATTTTTTCTTTTGCATTTACTTTTGTTATCTTTCATTTATTTATTTATTTATTTATTTATTT
>PVIY010057677.1:0-12774 GCA_004026745.1 Myrmecophaga tridactyla
GATCCAAAAAGGAGTATATTTTGCATGACAGCATTTATATAAAATTCAGAAACAGGAAAGCAAAGCCATGGTGTCTGATGTCAGATTAGAGGCTATCCTCAGAGGATGAGGAGATGTAGGGGCTAGTGGAAGGCAGTTGCAGGGGGATAATGATGTCAACCATGCTTGACTTCTTGATTTGGGTATTGTTTACACAGGTTGGTTCACTTTAATAGCATTCACCAAGCTCAAACTTAGAATTTCTGCACTCTTCACATACATGTATAATAGCTCAATAGAAGGCTTGCAAACAACTTAGTGCCACACTTCACTCCCTGTAAGGTATGCAAATGTCAATATTTTAGAATGTTGTACAGAAATGTATGCATAGTTGGTCATGTTTTTATGTCATTTTTAATTTAAGATTATTTGTCAGCTGGCAGTGTTAATAAAATAGTGTTACCAAAGCTGTTTAACTGTAAAAACAGGAATTACTTCTTAGGTAAAAGCAAGAATTTACTTCTGAGATTCAGAGCTGGGTTCTAAAATAATGATTGTTTGGTATAAACAAAATAATGAAGACTAGACCTTGAAAATAAGTAGCAGTGTCCAAAAGTGAGGCTTATGCTCTGCAGGTCTTCTGGGAAAGAGAGGGTCTGCTGCCTAGAGAGAGGGTCCATTCTCCCCAAGCAATTCTTACCTAGGAAGGTGAACAAGTCAGGGAATAGGAGCCATTGGAGGTGACAACTCTGGGAGGCAAAGAGCTCAAAATAGCCTGTGGGGCACACACATATTGGTCAAATCCTATGTAACTTTTCTATCTTCTCTGCTTTGGGAATAAGGGCTTTATGCATTTAAATTTATTCTATAATGAATTAGAATAAACTTATAGTTATGCAGCCTATTAAATAGAGGAATTCAGAATAAACCTAGACATCCTCAATCTTCATTATTCTATAAAATACAGGTTTCTAATTTCAAATAACTTTTAGTTTTAATTTAAAATATCCTTGTGTGGACAAATTTACAGTCTAAAAAACTTTGTAACACTTGTTTCCAAATCTTAGAAAGCAATTTATTTTTCTGTTGGAAAATTTTCTGTTGGTAAAAACCTTAATCTGAAGACCTATCCTGAAAATCTTCACTTCTACACTATTCTCTAGAACCCCCTCTCCTATCTTTTCATATATGCTTATAGTACTCCTTTTAGTATTTCTTGTAGAGCTGGTCTCTTGCTCACAAACTCTCTCAGTGATGTTTTTCTGAAAATATTTTCATGTCCCCCTCTTTTTTTTTCTTTTTCCCTTTTTTTGACATGATCAGGCTCTGGGAATCAAACCGATCTCTCTGGAATTGCAGGGAAGAATTTTGCCACAAAGCCACCATTGCACCACCCTCCCCATCATTTTTGAAGGGCAGTTATGTTGTGTATTAAATTCTTGGTTGGCAGGTTTAATCTTTCAGAATCTTAAATATATCATACTGCTGTCTTCTTGTCACTATGATTTCTGCTGAGAAATCCACACATAGTCTTATTGAGCCTCCCTTTTATGTGGAAGATTGCTTTTCTCTTGCTACCTTAAGAATTCTCTCTTTGCTTTTGACACCTGACAATCTGATTAGTAAGTGTTGTGGGGTAGGCCTACTTGGATCTATTCTTTTTAGGGTATGCTGTGCTTCTTGGATCTGTAATTTTGTGTCTTTCACAAGAGATGAGAAATTTTCAGTGATTCATTCCTCCACTAGTCTTTCAGCCCCATTTTCATTCTCTTCTCCTTCTGGGAAATACATTGCACATATATTCATGTGCTTCATGTTGTCATTCAATTCCCTGAGACCCTGCTCATATTTTTCCATTCTTTTCTCTATGTGTTCTTTTGTGTGTAGGATATCAGATGTCCTGTCCTCTAGTTCACTAATCTTTTCTTCTGCCTCTTCAAAATGCTGTTGTAGGTCACCATTTTCTCATCTCTTCTATTGTGCCTTTCATTCCCACAAATTCTACTACTTTTTTCAAACTTTTAAAATCTTCTTCATGTTCCATCAATGCCTATTTTGTATACTCCATCTCTTTTGCTATAACTTCCCTCAACTCATTGATTTTCTTTAACTTCAGTTCTGATTTTGCATGTCTGTTCAAACATCCTTAATCAGTTGTTTCAACTCATGAATCTCATTTAAAATGTTGGTTTGTCCCTTTGACTGACTATATCTTAGATTTTCATAGTATGACTCATTATTTTAGCTGGCATCTACTTTTGATTTCCTTAATTATTGTATTCTGGAGATCATTTTTACTCTTTTACCTAGGATTTTCTCTCTATCTTTGGCTTTGTTCTCTACCTTTGGCATTCAGTTAAACTTATTCTTGACTTTTAGCATAGCTTCTGTTTAAATGGTGAGATTTTTCTCAGGTCTTGTTTTTGTGGTTCTTGCCCTGTCTATATGGAAACTTTTTTTCAGGAAGTTCTCCTCAGATATGATTGACCCCAGTCAGATTTTCCCAGACCATACAGGCCACAATCACAGTAGGGGAGAATAACCGGTATCAAGATTCCCTGCATGTGAAATCCAGCATGTTGCCAGCTTTTCCTATGAAACCTCTAGACTCTGTTGTTTTCCTATCCTTTCCAGTATATGCACCTGTCAGCCTACAACTTCCTACCAGTGTAACAGGATGCAGTGCCTTTAAGTGTCTACAGCTTCTCCCTGCCAGTGGTGTGGTTAAGACAGTGGCTGAGATAGATGGTGGTCTCAGGTTGCTTCTGTTTTCCAGACTCTGGACTTGAATTCCCTCAAGGAGGACAGCCACTTGAGCAGGGCCCCACTGCCATTTTCTTGTGGGAAATAAACCCTTTAGGGAATTATCCCCATGCACCTGATTAAGTACTTTGTCTCTCAGACCTGTCTTAATTCCACCCTTCCCTGGGGCCGTGCTGAAGTCTATGAATGCTTGCAGGTCTATCTAATGAGCTGTTAAGAAGTTAAAAAAAGAGAGAGAGAGAGAGAGAGAGAGAGAGAGAGAAATAAGGTCTTTTCAGACTTCATATTTTGTTGTTGGAGGTCAGGGGGTGGTTCCCTGAGTTTTGGAGAACTAAGTGCAAGAGCAGGAATGAGAAAGAGTCTTTCCAAAGGTATTTACTTGGCTTTGTTTGTTTTGGAAGTTATCCCTTTTTCTCATGACATTACTTATTTTATATATAATTTGCATACAGTGAAATGTGCATATCTTATGTGTACAGTTCTGTGACTTTTTTTCAAAAAGTCTCTTACAGATTTCATCACTTCCTGCTCAGGATAAAGTGTTTCCATGCCATGGTTAATACCCCTTTCCCCCTAGAGTCTTCCCTCTCCAAAGAAAAACACTGTTCTAATTTCTACCTCCAGGGACTAGTTCTGTCTATTCTTAATTGCCATAAAAAATTCTAAATGTAACCATACAGGATATTTATTGTGTTTGGCTTCTCTTCACTTGAACTGGGAAGTTGCATAAATTAATAATTTGTTTCTTTTTATTTCTTAGGAGCATCCCATTATTTAAAGAAGAGATGATCATTTATCCATTCTGCTGCTGGCAGATATTTGGGTTTTTTTCCATTTTTAGTCTACCACAAATAAAGTTGGTATGAGCATTCTTCTCTGCATGTTTTCATAAATTTTAGATAGATACCAGAAAGTGCCATTCCAAGGTAATATTGTAAGTGAATATGAAACTTAAGTCAAAACTAACATGTTTCCCAAAGTTGTCTGGTGTTTTACCAGCAAAGTATAAAGAATTTTCCAAGATCGGATGCTTTGATATTTTTAAAATTAGCAGTTGTAGATGGGGTGTAGTGGTATTTCATTCTGGTTGAAACTTGCATTTCAAAGATGAGAAATAGTGTGAGGCTTTTTTTTCTTCTGACATGCATTGATCTTCCTTATGAACTGTCTGTTCTAAGTTCTCTGCCAACTTTTAATTGTGTTATTTTTTTATTGAGATTCATTATGTAATTATGCATTCTGTATACAATGGGAAATAAGAATGTTTTGGGAAATAAGAATGTTTTCTCCTATGCTTCAGATTTCCTACTTGTTTTCAAATTATGTATTTTGGTAAACATGGTTTTTTGATGAAATTTAACTTATCTTTTTTTTTCTTTATGCTAAGAGATTTTGAATCTTAAGAAATCATTGCTCATTGTGAATGAACCTGTGGTACATCTGTTGAGGCAAAATCCATCAGAAACAAAAAGCGAATATTGTGTCTCATTTAGAAAATATTTATAAGAGAAAAGGTGGCTAGACTGTAAGCTCTTATAGGAGTCATATTTAGTTTGGGGTGGTGATTGCTATTTCTGGACACTGAGAAGTTATTTTATATATGTATAACCTGGTATCTAGAGATAACAATGAAGTGGATCAGGACATCTACTCTTTGAGACCAAAGGAAGATATATTTATTTTATACACAACCTAAATTTTCTGCAGCATAAAATAGAACTCAACCTATCTGAACAGATCTTTTAAACAATTCAAACACATGGAGCCTAGAATAAGAATGTAGATCTTTACTCCTGTATAGTCTAACAGAATTCCTCAATCTATCCCAGAATATATTAAGCAGATAAAAAAATGTGGCAAAATCACTTGAGAGGAGGGAGAAAATATATGGAACTATTGAACTTTATCACTGGGGAAAACCCTGATACTGTGTCAAACATTAGGGACAACCAAATCAATAGGCCAAGTATCTTGAGGCTTACTGTTGTGAAACTTATGTTTATATCAAAAAGCTTAGCCTAGGGCAGGCCATGGTGGCTCAGCAGGCAAGAATGCTTGCCTGCCATGCCAGAGGACCTGGGTTCAATTCCCGGTGTCTGCCCATGTAAAAAAAAAAAAGAAGAAGCTTAGCATACCTATAGAGATGCCTAAGAGTTACTTCCAGAAGACCTCTTTTTTTTCAAAGGTGTGGACTTTCTCTAAGCCCAACTCTGCAAGTGGAGTCATTTCCCTTTCCCACATATGAGACATGATATTCAAGGATGAACCTCTCTCTGGTGGCATGGGAGATGACTCCCAGGAATGAGCCTGACCCAGACACTGTGGGATCAACAATGCCATCCTGATCAAAAGGTGGAAAATAAGTGTAGCAAATAAGGTATCAGAGGCTGAAAGAGTTTAAATAGAATCAAGAGGCTATCCTGGGGATCACCATTGTGCAAGCTGTAGTTAGACATTACTACCTATCACAGCTTGCCAAACCCCAAGGAAGACCATTCTTGCCAATCCTAAAGAACACCTAGGTCATTATATAAGATTCTACACAGGTTCAATGCACTAGGATAGCTTTCCAGGGACCTACAAAATTCAGATGCGTCCTAGGACCTGATAAGTCCTGAAATTCAGAGTGGGCAGCCTCTCCAGACCATCAATTAATTCCATCCCCCTATACTGTATTATTGAGAGCCCATTCCAAAATGATCAAGCTAGAATGGGCATAGCCTAAATAACCCTAGAGACTGGAAGAAAAGTTAAAGATGACAATGGAATTATACAGAGAAGGTAGGGTTTAAAAAATGAGAATGATTGCTAGATCACTATATTGATATGTCTTTTAGTCTCTTTTTTCTTTGAACAGCTAGAAGCAAAAACTTAAAATTGTGTAATTGTAAGACATACAAAACTTTAAAATATGTTCTACAACTACTTGTGATTTATTTTGAAATGTATTGCTTTTTTATATATATAATATTTTTCACAAAAAAGAAAAAACATTGTTTGAAAAACAGGAGGAGTTGTAACAAAGAAAATAGGATTTAATAAATGAGTATGACTACTGAATCATTATACTAATATATCTTCTTAATCTCCAGTGTCTTAGACCAACTGGAAGGAAAAAAACTGATATTGTGGACTGTAATCTATGATACACTTTGAAATTTGTTCTATAACTACCTGTTAAAATGTTCCTTGACTTTTTTTGTATATTTATTATCCTTCACCATAAAAAAAATGTTTCAAAAAGAAGAAATAGTTGCCTGTTCCAAGTTTAGGAAAAAATGTTCACCTAAGTTTTCTTCCAAGACTTGTAAATTTTAGCCTTTATATATAGGCCTATGATACATATTAAATTAATTTTCTATGGTGTAAGGATAAGCCTTGAATCTTGTTTTACTCCATATGGTTATCAAATTTTAAAAGAAGCATTTCTTGCAAAGACTACTTTACACTATTGAACTGCTTGGACTCTGTCAAAAACTAAACCATTAAAAAAAGACTGGGTCTATTTCTGGACACTATTCTATTCCAGTGATGTACTTTTATGTCCTTATACCAAATGCCAAATTACTTTGCTTACTGTAGCTGTCTGAGATATCTTGAAATTAGTCAGTGTAAGTCTTTGAAATTTGTTCTTTCTCAAAATTGATTTGGCTATTCTAAGTATCTTGCATTTCCATTTAAGTTCTAGAATCAGCTTTTTATAACAAGGATTGATTGAAATTGACAATGATTGCCTCTACATATCAACTTGGGAAAATACATCTTACCAATACTGAGACTATCAATATAGGAGCATGGTATGTTTCCCATTTATTTGGGGCTTCTTTATTTTTTCTTTAATTTTGTGTTATACAATGCAGAGGCCTTGAAAATATTCTGTTGTATTTAGTCTTAAGTATATTGATGATACTATAAATTGTATTTTACAAAATAAAACCAAAACAAGGAGAAGGAAGGGAGTAAAACAGATTAGGACAGGAATAAAAAAATAGAAAAACACATAGAAACGGGTGATTCCAAGTCAGTTGATTTAAATAATTAACAAAATATATGAAAGCATATATATGTTGTCCAAGCAACAAAGAGAGACGACCCAAGTTATAACAAGAAATAAGCAAGGGGACTTTACTTACTAATGTTCTTATTTCAGATAATCTTAAAGAAATAAAAGGATTATAAGGGATTATTGTGAAAAAGTGTATGCCAACAATATATGTATATTACATAAAATGGAAAGACTGCTTAAAAGATGTCAACTACTTTAAATGACTCTAAGATAAACAAACTTTCTGAATATTACTCTAAAAATATAACTATTGGTTTTGTAATTTAAAAATCTACCAAAAAATTTGAGCCCAGAAATCTTCACTGATGAACATTACCAAACACATTTAAAGATAAATTAATACTAATTCTTTGTAAACTGTTCCAAAAATAGCATAGTAGGGAACATTTTCCAACTCATTCTAAGATACTAATATTACATGAAATTAAGACCATGCAAAGACATCATACAAAAAGTAGATAACAATATCTTTCATGAATATGGACATGAACATCCTCAACAATATCAAAGTGACTCCTGCAGCATACAGAAAGATTATACACAATAAACCCTGTGAGATTTATGCTAGGAATGCGAGGTTGGTTTAACTTCCAAAATTAAAGTGATGGAAGTATTCCCAGCCACATGCTGTAATCAGACACTTACCCAGATGTCATGAACAGCCCCCAGTATGGGTGCTGTAATCAGTGACCCATCAAAATGTCAGCACCAGGCTGGCTGTGGGCAGTGGGGTGTGAAGTACCACACTTATCCAAGGTGATCCCAGGCGGAAGCCTGGGACCACAAGCACCACTGAACCCATAAGTGGAGTCTCTGCTCTGTGACACAGTGGAGTCTCTGATCTATGACACAGCCCACCCCAAGCCCTAGGGTTTGCAGCTCTCAGCAAACACCAAGATCTGTGGCTTTAGCTGTAATCACATCAGGCTCTATCTTACTGAGCTGGCAGCCACAGCTGGGGAGATTCAGGGCTAAGTGGAAGAGATACTCAGGAGTATCATCTGCTGGGAATCCTCAAACAGAACTCCACCCCCAATAAGAGACATGAGACTTGGTTTGGCAGTGAAGTACTGAAAAACCAACTGCAAAAGAGGACCCTCAATCTAAACCTAAGCAAATAAAAAACCTTAGGCAAGTGAAGGAAAACAACATGCATAACATCGATCAAGATAATCAAATGCTCAAAAGCAACAGATAATCACAAAGTATGTGAAGATTCAGACAGATATGCTTCAGTCAAAAGGTCAAATTAAAACACTGGAGGGGTCATGAAATGGAATTTGGAAACGCTAATCAAGTATGTTAATAAGGACATAAAGGATTACAAGAAGAAAGAGGAAGAGCATGATGAAGAATTTGAAAGAATAACTAGAAATGTAAGCAATCCTGCTGAGATGAAAGATACCATAGACCAAAAAAACAAAAAAAACCTACTAGAGATACATAACAGCAGAGTTGAAAAGGCTGAAGAATGAACAAGTGAGGTAGAAGACAGGACAACTGAACAAAGTACACAAAAGAACAAATTATATGAAAGATGGAAAAATGCAATGATTTACAACATATTTTAGTTTGTTTAAGGTGTTAGAATGCAATATACCAGAAATGAACAGCTATTTCAAAGGGGAATTCATGAGGTTGCAAGTTCACTTTCTAAGGCCATGAAAATGTCCAAATCAAGGCACCAATATAAGGATCCTTCACTCACAAAAGGCTGATGTCACCTGGAGCACCTTGGTCAGCTGGGAAGTCACATGGCAACATCTGCTGGCTTTCTCTCTCCATTTAATAAGGCTTCTCTGGGAGTGTTTTCCTTCTGAATCTCACACATCTGCTCACAAAGATGTGTGAGTTCTGTTGTCACTGAAGCTTTTTCCAAAGTGGTTACATCTTAAAGACCTCCAGCTAGAAACCCAACCTTGTGTGAGTAGAGAAATATCTCCATGGGAACAACCCAATCAAAAGTTACCACCTGCAAGTGGCTGGGTCAGATCACCATGGAAACTATGAGAAAGATTTCGACTTGCAATGATAAATAAAGATTAAAGAACATGGCTTTTCTGGGTTTCACAACCATTTTAAATCAGTGGAAACACGAAGAGCACAAATATAAGAATCATTGCTGCCCCAGAAGAAGAGAAGAGTAAGGTCTAAGAAAGTTACTTGAGAGATAATTGGGGAAAACATCCCAACTGCTATAAAAGATATAAATATACAAATCAAAGGAGCCCCAAAAATCCAAAATATAATAAATCCAAGATGGCCTACTCAAAGATACATAATAATGAGATTGTCAAATGTTGAAGAAAAGCAAAAAGTCCTGAAAGTAGCCAGAGAAAAGTGACTCAATATATGCAATGGAAACCACCCAAGACTGAGTTTGGACTACTCAACAGGGACCATGCAGGTAAGAAGGCAGTGGTATAACATATTTAAGACTTGAGCATAAAAGACTTCCAACCAAAAATTCTTTATCCAGCCAAATTTTCCTTCAAAATTCAGGGAAAGATTTAAATCCTTTCAGACAAACAAAAGGTAAGAGTATTTGTCAGTAAAGCAAGCCCTGACATGGAAATTCTAAAAGAGTTCTGTCAGCTGAAAAAAAGAAGCAGGAGTATAAGGTCTGTAGGGGGGGCACAAAATTGAAGAGTATCAGTGAGTGTAACTTAAAGGATAAAAAGAGAGAGATAAAAGAACATATAGATATGACAAATAAAAACTAAAGGATAAGATGATAGACTCAAGAACTGTTATTACAATAATAACATTGAATGTTAATAGGCTAAACTCAACACTTAAAAGATGGATTTGCAGAATGGATTAAAAATATGATCCATCTGTATGCTGCTTGCAACAGACTTACCTTAGTCCCAAGTTTACAAATAAATTGAAAGTGAAAGGATGGAAAAAGATCTTCTGTACAAGATGTAATCTAAAGAAAGCAGGAATAGCTATACTAATATCAGATAAAATAGACTTTAAATGTAAAGATGTCATAAGAGACAAGAAAGGACACTAAATATTAATAAAAGGGACAATTCACTAAGAAGAAATAGCAATCATCAATATTTATGCACCCAAAAGGCAAAGTGGAAGCAAGCTATAAACATTTGAACAGTCATTATGGGAGATTTCAATAAAATGCTGTCTTCTATAGAGAGAACAACCCACAGAGGAAAAAAAAAGGTTAGAGAACTTATTATTCACAGCACTTTCTCTGACCACAATGGAATGAGGTGGGAAATTAATAACCATCAAAGAACCAGAATTTTCTCAAATACATGGAGATTAAACAGCGCACTCTTAAATAATCAGTGGGTCAAAGAAAAAAATTGGTAGAGAAATTGGTAACTATCTGAAGATGAATAAAAATGAGAACACAACATATCAGAATTTATATGATGTTGCAAAGACAGGGTGGAGGGAAATTTCTTGCTGTATGAGACCAAAGCTGAAAGGTTTATTTTGGCTAGATCCTAAATCTTCTATGACACACTCCCCAAATCAACCTGCCTGCATAGCTTATTTAAACAACCCCAAAACACGGAACCCACAAGGAGAATGATGCCTTGAAGTTCTTCAGAATTTATTGTATACCTGGACACATGACACATTATGGTGGACTGATAGTGAAAACTATTGGTAGAGTTCTTTGGAGGACTGGAGAAAAAATATGGAACTACTAAATGTTCCTATTTAGGAAACCTAGTACTCTTTCAAACCTTAAGGACTCCCAATAAAACAGGTCAAGCCCTTGATTTTGAGGCTTACCCTTATGAAACATTTTTCATAAGCAGATAAGATATGAAAATAATTATGTCTATAATTATGTCTAAGAGTTGTTTCTAGGAAACCTCTTTTGTTACTCAAATATGGCAACTTTCTCTTTATCTATGTCCAACTCTTCAAGGAAAGTGATTATCCTTCCCTCTACATGGCATGTGACATTCAGAGGTGAATCCCTGACAACATGCAATATGACTTCTAGTGATGAGCCTGGCCCTGGTGCCATGGGCTCAATAATGCCTTCCAGACCAACAGGGGGTAAATATACATAATAAAATAAGGTATTAGTGGCCAAGAGAGTTCAACTGGAGTCAAGAGGCTATTCTGGAGGCCACTCTTATGCAAGTTTAAGCTAGATATTGCTAATTGCCATGGTTTGCTACACACCAATCAACATGATTCCAATTAACCCTAAAGAACACCCAGTGCTCTGAGATTCTACAAAGTTCCATGTCGCTTATTTTCAGAAATTTCAGTTGTTTCCCAGTTCAGGTAAGGTCCTGAAGCTCAGAGGGGCCAATCTCTCCCAGAATATCAACCAGTTCCATCCCCCTATACCATACTACAAACACATGCTTTGAACATGAAAAAGTTCCAATGGTAATATCCCAAATATCCCTAAAGATTGGGAGAAGGATCACAGAAGAAGGAGGAGTTAGAACACAGAAATCAGGATTTAACAAGTGAGTATGACTACTTAATCATTAAATTGACATTTCTGTTTAATCTCTAGTGTTTTTGAGCAGGTTGAAGGAAAAAACTGAAATTGTAAATCTGTAACCCCTTCAAAACTTTAAAATCTGTTCTATAACCACTTGTTAAAATGCATTTCAATTTATTCCTTTTTATATATGTAATAGTCACAATAAAAAATGTCAAAATGCAAAAATTCAATTAATATAATATACCATGTCAAAAGAGTAAAGAACAAAAATCACATGGCCATCTCAGTAGATGGAGAAAAATCATTTAAAAAAATCTAAAGCCTCTTCATAAAAACAACAATTAACAAATTAGCAATAAAGGGAATTTCATTAACCTTGTAAAGAACACCTACAAAAAAAGCTATAGATAGTATCATAATTAATGTTGAAAGCTTACCCCCTAATGCCAAGAACAAGTCTAGAATGTCCACTCTCACCACTTCCATTCAAAATTGTACTGAAGGCTCTTACCAGGACAATATAACAAACAAATAATAAAAAATGCATTCAGATGGGAACAGAAGATGTAAAACTATTTTTACTCACAAATTACATGATCTTGTATGTAGTAAACATTAAGGAATTCATAAAAAGTCAATTATTTGTAATAAATGAGTTCAACATGGTAATTGTATTCAAGATCAATATACAAATGTCAATAATGTTCCTATACACTGTGGAGGAACAATACTAAAATGAAATGAAAATTATTCCTTTATGCAACACTGAAAATAATCACCAGAAATAAATATACCAGTAGAAATGCAAAATGTTTAATTTGAAAACTATGCAAAATAATTGTTTAGAAATGTAAAAATATAAGATAACCAAATCCCATGTTCATGAAACAGAAAACTTGATATTGTAAAGATGGTATATCAGTTATGGTTCTCTAGAGAAACAGAATCAACAAGGGAACACTTGCAAATATAAAATTTATAAAAGTGTCTCATGTGACTGCAAGAAGGCAGAGTCCAAAATCCACAGGGCAGGCTGTGAAGCCAACGACTCTGATGGAGGGTCTGGATGAACTCTGCAGGAGAGGCTCACTAGCAGAAGCAGGAATGGAACCTGTCTCCTCTGAATCCTCCTTAAAAGGCTTCCCATGTTTAGATTAAGCATCACTCATTGTAGAAGGCACTCCCCTTTGGCTGATTATAAATGGAATCAGCTGTGGACGCAGCTGACTTGCTCATGATCTAATACTATGAAATGTCCTCATTGAAACAGACAGGTCAGCACTTACCCAACCAGATAAACAGGTACCACAACTTGGCCAAGTTGACACATGTCCCTGACCATGACAGTCCACCCCTTGTCAACTTGGCAGCTATATGTATCTATCACCTTAAACCATACTTAATTTCCAAATGAAAACAATAAAACACACATGCTTTTTCTTTTATCGGACAATGCTCAACTGTCCTGCATATACTGGAAACACATTAAGTCTCTCCAGAATAGGGTGCAAATCCT